>PVIC010031209.1:0-21445 GCA_004025085.1 Thryonomys swinderianus | reverse complement strand
TTTTTTTTTTTTTTTTTCAGACAGGGTCTCGCTTTGTAGTTCAGGCTGACCCTGAGCTCACTATGTAGCCCAGGCAAGCCTCAAACTCAGCAATCCTCCTGTCCCTGCCTCTTGAGTGCTGGGATTACAGGCGTGAGCCACCACGCCCAGCATTGTGGTATGTCGTACTGGTTGCTGGTGGGCATGAGTCACTACGCCCAACATTATTGTATGTGGTTACCGGGGATTGAACTCAGGACCTTGTGCTTGCAAGGCAGGTGCCGGAACCACTGAGCTAAATCTCCAGCCCTGAGTGCCTGTATTTCAAACATGCACCACCCCACATGCTGGGTGCTGGTTTTAGTAGCTCAAAATGACTTTCTTCCAAACAGCCAACAATAAGGAATAAAGCAAGGTGTCGATGGTATTTTCTGACATTTTTTTACAACACTGCTAGACCCAAAAAAGATGATTATATGTGTAACTTTTTAGCCGCTACTAAGTTTGCTACATATTGTAGGCTATGATCATAGCCAGTGTGGAAAATGTGTCAACAGAATCTATACTCTCTTTCCTCTGGCCACAGAAGAAACCTGCTACTCAGAAATCTGAAGGGCCTTAGGGTACCATCTCCAGCTTAAGTTTTAGGGTGAACAAAATCATTTTTAAAAGAGGATGTGAGAAAGCTGGGTGCAGTGGTGCATACTATAATCCCAGCACTTGGGGAGCTGAGGGAGAAGGCTCAGAGAGTTCAGGATCAACTGGGACTTCGTAGTGAGATCCTGTCTCAAAAAAAAAAAACCCCAATAATAATAATAAACAAGAAGACAGAGGGAGAGAGGGAGGAAGAGGAGAAGAGGAAGAGGAAGAAGAGAGTGAGGACAAGGGGTGTCGTGGAGCACTCGCTATCATGATTAATCAAGAAATAAATAAAACAAAATGAAAGAGGGTGTTCACAAACTACCCTGGAGCTGTTCCTTCAGGGCTGCGCAAGTGTGAATTCAAGGCTCTTGAAAGGAAGGACCTGCCCAGGTGGCCCAGAGCCAGGCTGCACTCAGGGAAGGGAGATGCCAACTTCTGCAGGCACTGCCAGCACACCTCAGCCCTTCTGTTTTCGGCGCTCTGGGCCAGGTCCAACCGAAAGCGTCCAGGCTCTTGGAAGGGGTTTGTAAGAAAGAGAAATGCCTTTTCACAGGTGGCTGAAGCAGAGCCTTCAGCCGAGGTCTGGCTAGGTGAGAAGTGGCCAATCTGATCACCTCACCTGGGTGACACCGCCCTGGGAGGGCTGACATCCAGGCCCAGGCACATCACACAAAGGCCTGCGTCCTCCAGGGACCCTATCTGTTCCCTCCACGCTGTCTGGCACTTTAAGTGCCCAGGTTTGAGAACAGTTCCTGTTTCCAGGCACAGGTGTGCCGGCTGGGTCTTGCCCTGGGGCCAGATCTTGCTTCGGCAACAGATCATTTTTATTTAAAAGCAACTCTTGAAAGGAACAAAGTCCTTATCCAAGGAAACAATTTAGAAACCATTAAAAAGAAAAAAAAAAGCCACATGTGATACTGAAGTAATCCTTTTGTCTCCTCCTGGCCCCCGTAACAGGCTAGCTGATTTCCCCCTTCACCTGTGCTGTGAGTTTTCAGCCAGAACAAAGCAAGGAACTCAGATCTTCCGCTCGGGTCTCAGTTTTTCCCTTCTAAAATGGACTGCCAATCTCGCAGGGCACGGGCAAGCTACAATCAATCGGTTCTGTGAATTGCCTACACCATTTCTCAATTTTCCAATGCGCTGACTGCAACAGTCTAGCGTGGATGGAAATGAAGTGTGCGAACAGAGGCACCGTTGCTACAGTCGGTTCAGATCTCTTCCCCCAGGAAATAAATTACATTTCATTCTCTATATATTGTTTACTTTATAGTCTCTTGATCTTACTTTGCTGACTTCGTGTTGTAGATTTTTCAGTAGCTTGCTTCGCACTTAATCACAACAGCTTCTGTAAATGTTAGCGAGTTGTATTATGGGGATTTGCTAGTAGCATTTCACAATGGTTACTGAGCAGAAGAGCCCCTTCTTTATTCCACCAAAAAAAAAAAAAAAGGCCCTCAGTAAACATTCCCCTCACTTAAGAAAAGCACAGATTCTTAAAATGATTTGCCGATGAGCAGACTATATTTCATGTTAACCATGCAATAACTCGAAGCACGTTTAGCAGCGTTCCTGCTCTGTGGTTTTAGGACGAGGTCGCCCTTTACAGGACGCATGCGTCCTGACCAGCCTGCTTATCATGGTCTCATCGGTCCCTACGCGAAATTCCACAGAAGAGAAGGCTTTCTCCTCACGCTTCTTGGCAGATGGCGCCGACTGAGATGCAATGCCAGCCACACACAGGGTTACACCTCTCCAGCTCCGTGCGCTTTGGGGGGAGGGCTCATCGCATCGTGCTGGGCACCCACTCTTCACATCTCAGAAGGCAGGTCCTGTGAGGTGCCCACTTTGTAAATGAGCGCCTGAGGCTCAGGGAGGCGCGCTTCCTCACCGGAGGGCACGGAGCTCGGAAACAGGAGGCGGGGCTTGAGCTCAGCCCCTGCACTCCGGTGAGGTCGCGGAGCTCCCGCGGGCGTCAGGCACCCTCGCCTCCCCGTTCGGTTTCCCGTCTTCCGCCCGGACCAGGTGTGCCTCCCCGTTGGCTTCTGCCACTTCGCAGCCACCTGCTGTCGATGGCCCAGCTTCTCGGAGCCTCAGTCTTCTCATCTGCAGTGTGGGCCCAGTACCCCAGCCTCCCCGGGAAGACAGTAGTAACCACAGCAAGGGCGGCGTACCGATTGGGCTCTCTGTACCTCTTGATCTTGCTGAATCCTTCCCAAACCGCGGAGGCGGGGGCTGTACCGTTCCTCTCTTGCGCACGGGTCCAATGAAGGACGAACCGCGATGTGCCACCCCTGGAGCCCGAGCCGCTGGCCCTCGGGCACCCTCTCGCATTCTGCTCTGGCCCTGCTGTGTTCGCGTTTGTGCACGGCAGCCGGAAGACAGCCGGTCACACCTGAGCTCCCCGTGTCACTGCTCTGCTGTAAACTCTTCGTCGGGGCCTGCGGGGCCTGCGGGGCCTGCGGGGCCTGCAGGGCAGCTGATTTTCTGCTGAGACCTTGGACCTGTTGCCTGCCGGCCGCTCACTGCCCTCCCCGCACGCTTTTCACATACGGCCATGTCGCTCCGTCCTCTTCCGCCTATGATCCACCCCGGCCCCGGCCGCTCCTGAGACATCGCGAGCCTCCTTCTCATATACCCTTACATCTATTTAGTTTTCTCTTGGCATCTAAAGTCACTTGAAATCAAACACGTATGTTTTTCGGTACGGTACGGGTACACTGCTTCCGCCGTGAGAGTGTAAGCCACTTAAGGACAGGGCGTTGGGTTTTATACCCCCCTCTCCTGAATGTTCTTTGCAACATCGCCGGTGCCTAGAACTCGGTGTTTACTGAACATGTGTGGAAGGGATAAAAACTACTCGGTGCCAGCCCTCGCCAGGGTGTGGCAGAGACCACGTGACAACGAACTGGAGCTGCTACCACTGGAAGTGGTAAACCACCACGGGCCACAGGCCGTTCTGACCCTTGGCAGGAGCCTGAGGCCCTGTCAGCTCTAGAAAAATCTATTTCCAGGACCTGAGGGCCAGTTCTCCCCAGAAGCAGAGGAGAGGGGACAGCAGCTCTTCCCTACCCAGCCTGGAATTGGGCACGATCCCCTGCCCAGGGCCCCCAGGAAGACATTTCCAGGGTGTTCTACAGTGGAGTCTGGGGATTGACACAGCATTTTCTTTTCTTTCTTTCTTTATTTTTATTTATTTATTTTTTTTGAGACAGGGTCTCACTTTGTAGTTTAGCTTGGCCCTCAACTCACTGTGTAGCCCAGGCAAGCTTCGAACTCAGCAGTCCTCCTGCCTCTGCCTCCGAGTGCTGGGATGACAGGTGTGAGTCACCAAACCCAGCACTGTGGTATGTGGCACTGATTACTGGTGGGTGTGAGTCACCACGCCCAGTATTATTGTATGTGGTTACTGGGGATCAGCTAGGGACCTTGCGCTTGCTAGGCAGGCACTGGAACCACTGAGCTAAATCTCCGGCCCTTTCCTTCCTTTTAAAAGTAATACATGCACTGTAAAACATCAAAGGAATGTGTAATTAGCAAACAGCACCCCTTTCCCCAAAGTAGATAATGCCTGTTTGCAGTGTGGCACACTGAGACTCATTTAGATTTTCTTCTAAGGATATTCCATCATATGATACAACTGTTATTGCTCGCAAAAATGGGAATATACTTTATCTTTTGTACTTTGTTGTTTTACATCAGTGTGTGTGAGTGTGTGTGAGTGTGGTAATAAGGACTGAACACAGGGCTTACATACTGAGTAGATTCTTTATTTTTCATTTTTTATTCTGAGAAAAGTCTCACTAAATTGCTAAAGTATCCTGGCTGGGCTTGAACTTGTGACCTTCCTGCCTCACCCTGGAATTGCTCAGAGTGCGCCACCATGCCCAACTGCTTTACTAGGTGTATCGAGGTATAATTTATATAGAGTGGAATCTACCATTTTTAATGTAGAATTCTCTGGGTTTTATAAAAAGACACACGGGTAAGGGATAGAAGGTATCTAACAACACTTCCTTCTCCTTTACTCCTTCTGTAACTGATCCCTTTAGTTCCTGGCAACGACTAACCTATTCTCTGTTGCCACAACTTACTTCTTCCAGAATGTCATATAAATGGAATAAGACATAGCCTTGTGCATCTAGTTTTTTTTTCACTTGACACCAGGCCCTTAAGGTTTATCAAAGTTCCAGCCTTGAATCAGTTGTTTATTCTTTTGTGTAGCTATATAATATTTCAGCATGTGGCAGTACCACAGTTTGCTTATGCATTTACCTAGAGCACTAGGGTTGTTTCCAGTTGGAAACAATTACAAATAGAGCTACTATGAACATTTGTGTACCGGTTTTGATGTGAATATACTATTCATTTCTTTGGGGTAATTACGCAGACATGGAATTGCTGAGTAAATACAGTTCAGTATATACTTATGGAAAATTGCCAAATATATTCCAGAACAGCTTTGCCTTACACTTTGCTTTCTTTCTTTTTCATCTTAAGATAGGTTATCACCTGACAAAATGTGTTTATTTGTGAAATACTTTCACACTAGAATATTAAATATATGGAAACTATATCTTTCATTCCTCATTGGGAGCTTCCTGTCCTCCTTCAGTACTGGGGACCAAAACCAGCACCTTCAAATTGAGCCACAAACCTCAGCGTTGTTATTATTTATTTTAAAAGAGAATCTCACTAAGTCATTCCATTGCCCAAACTGAGCCCAACTTTGAGATCCTCCTGTCTCAGCCTCCCCTACCACAGGGATTATAGACATGCTTTACCATGTTTGGCCCTCGGTGTTCTCTCTGGGCCTTGACCAGCACCTGGTATATAGTAGGTGTGTAGGAAATGGGACACGTGGATAAAATCGGAAATCGGATGTTGGGTGAATGAGCCCCACCAAGCCTCCCCCCAAGGACATGCAGATGTGTGTCCCTGACCCGCAGGTGACACTGCCTGGGTCCTGCTGTGTTCCAGTTCCTCCCATTCCTTCTAATGCTCCCAGCTTCTCACCACACACAGACAGCTGCACCAACATACGTGTGTACTTACTCGCAAGTTCCGGAGTTTTTCATTAAGACAAGTCCAGAGCAATAAGCCAGCCAGATCAGTCCTATGAAAGATCGCAACTTTCATACGCTCTGCAAGAGATGATACCGATTTCTATTTCCACCAGAGACAGAGGAGATTCTGGCACTGGAAGACTCCCCTGCTATGCCTAAAGCTCGCTGCCCTGAGCATCATCAAGGTGGGGAACTCTTAGCCCTACATACGGTGCTGGGGTTTTAGGCTCAGCAAGATCAGCGCTGCCCCTCACTTCATACCCAGACCCACAACACTGACAATGGACTGCTAACTTGTTTGCTAAGTAAGAGCCTCAAACCCAAACAAAAACAGATCTCACTACAGAGCACAGTGCTTCCTACCATCTTATAAACAAAAGGACAGCTACCATCTTATAAACAAAAGGACATTTCACTCCACTTAAAAGGTAGAAAGGCGGACTCTGAGAAAAAAAAAAAATCAATCTAATTGTAATGCATTTGGACTTTTTCCTTTTTAAACCCCACGCTGAAGGAGGCAGGGGTGCGGGGTGGGCCTTGTGCTCCAACAGGTTTGGACGGGAGCCTAGCTCCTGCCAGCAGGCCCGGGGAAGGTGACCCTAACAGAGCTCTAAATGAGAACAAAAGGCAGTTGGGAAAAATACGAAACTGAACAGGGGGAAGAAACGAGAGTGTTACAATTAGCTAATTGGGCCCAGTTCTTCTGGATGTAGCTGTGTCTCCCCCACTGTGCACGGAACTCTCCTCCACATCAAAGCCCACCTCACGCCTGGAGAATTGGAACCGATGTTTATGGAGCGCTTTGAAGAGGTAAAGTACTGTTTAAATGCTAAGTGTTATTATTATTACTTTAAATTTTAAATGCCCTTTTTTTTTTTTTGGTGGGAATTTTTAATGCGCTGGCAAATTCACATCTCATGTGGAGGAAGCCTGTCGCTACCGTGAGTCAAGGGACCCCTGTACCTGCGCAATCCGGAAGTGGGCTCGCCACCCTGTGTCCTTGTAGATTGTGTTTCCCACGAAGATGAGCACCGTCAATCAGCCGCTGTCAGTGTATGTAAGAACATGTCTCAGGAGCTAATTGAAATACAGTATCTTTCCGGGCAGAGTTGATAGAGTTATCACATTACAGATTTTATTTGACTCTGCCTCTCGATTCATTCCTTTGTATAGTTTCCAGATTTCTTCATAAAACAGAAATTAGGCACAGTCTTGACATTAGAATTTCACGAAGAAGCAATCAAATCCAAATTACTTCGAAGAAGGAAAGGACTATAAAAGTGACTAAACAAAATGAAAGGAATAAGCATTCTGGAAGGACCGAGTTCATGAATTAATTTTGTTATTTGGTCATTGGGACAAATCCAGCTTAATTTCAGAGGTTGCCAGACAAAGAACACAAGGGAGGGGGGAAAAACAAACCCTCTTGCCTCTGTGACTTACAGAGAAATATTGGAAAGTTTGAAAGTTTTGTTTTGTTTTCTTTCTTCTCTCTCTTTTTTTTAAACACAGAACCTAGACAGGCAGCTGGTCATGTCTCTTCTCCGAGTCAGTGGTCACTGTCCCTTTTCTGTGTTCACCGTGTGTTAACAGAATTTCCTTAACGTTTTGCTGGGGAGTTTTTTAAATTAAAACATCATCAAAGCTGAAATGAATTGCCTGACATAAAACTTGGATCCCAAATGGAACAGAGTCATTGGGTCTTTTCAATTTCCTATGGTAACCAAAGACCAAACTGTGTTTTTAAAAACTGTTTGAGTAATGAGACTCACAAGAGGTATCAAATTACTAAATGGCTTTTAGCCTCTTGAAACTGAAGTAAAGGAAAATCTCATTAATTTGAACTGTGCTAATAATGGAATTTGTTATAATTCAACCTGGCCTGAGCTATAGTTTACCTTTGGATTACTTCTAAGACAAATTGACCAGAGTAGCCAGGTCAGAAGATTGCACGGGGCATGTTTTGTGTCTTTAAGAGAATAAATTGTCTTAAGGCTTTTAGCACCTTGTCCGTGCCTAAATAAATTCCTGCCAAATCCAGATGAGTTTTAAATGTTGATTAGGGCAGAGGGGAAACACTACTACTCCGAGACCCTTCCTTTGTTAAGCTCTCTTCTGTACTCAAAAGAAAGAAAGAAAGGTTCATTTTAAAGATTCTAAATAGTTTCTTTGACGCGGACAGACCTCTTAACCTGCCCTTCATACTAATTGTTATGAATGAATGAGGTTTTATTGAAGCAGTAGCAAAGATCTGTAATTACAACTACTAACAAAAGAGTGAGCTCCAAATAATGTTTTCTTTTTCTCCACTTGTATGTGTCAGGCCATGTGCTAAGTACTTTCTGATGTCTGTGTGTGTATGTGTGTGTGTGTGTGTGCATGTGTGCGCACACGCACGCATGCATGCCTGGTAACCAGTGGGTTCCTGGTGGATGGTCATATTTACTATAAAAGTAATATATATCTTCTTCCAGCCAAAGGAAGATTTTTGTTGTTGTTTTTGAGACAGGGTTTCTCCATGTAGTTCAGGCTGGCCTCAAACTCATGGCAATCCTCCTGCCTCAGCCTCTCAATCTCCTGCTGAGATTACAGGTGTGTGCCACCACGTCCAGCCTACAGGAGGATACCAATATCTTTTTGACTCCTTAGCAATGGGCAT
This sequence comes from Thryonomys swinderianus, assembly GCA_004025085.1. Classification (NCBI taxonomy): domain Eukaryota; kingdom Metazoa; phylum Chordata; class Mammalia; order Rodentia; family Thryonomyidae; genus Thryonomys; species Thryonomys swinderianus. Next base: position 13,099 of record PVIC010031209.1, on the reverse strand, counting down.
GTACGAGAGGATCAAAGGAAATAAGGAGGAAAATAGGTATAAGGAAATAGGTGGCAGGTACATAGATAGACAGTAAATGAAGATGGCTGGGTGGCTGGGTTGTGGCTGAATGCATGAATAGATGGATGAAAAGATAGAGGATGGATGGGCAGATAGCTGTATCCAAAGAAAAGAAGCTTTGGATATGCTATCGAGGTATTGGTGAGTGATTTCTGTCTTCATTCCTACAGCTTGCAATCTAATCAAGATCGAGACAAGGCCTACAAAAGGAGCATGGTACGCCCTTAGCATGAGCAGCAAGCCAGCTGAGGTTACATTGTCCTTGTTTCTTCAGCTCCCGAGTCTATATGAAGTTAATGAGAGGAGCTCAAACAGATTAGACCCAATCAGTGTAGGGTTTAGGGAGTAGCTCAAGCCACCTAGCTCCAATGTGCTTGATCCAATCTGTAAAGATACTGGAAAAGAGGAAGGGTAAGCAGGGCATGGTGGCACATGCCTGTAACACCAGCACTTGGGAAACTGAAGCAGGATTGCTGTCAGCTTGAGGGCAGCCTGGGGTACATAGTGAGTTCAAAGCCAGCCTGAATTATATAGAGAGACCGCGTCTCAAAAACAAGAACAGAAAAAGAGAAGAAAAAGGGTAAGATAGTTGTGAATTCTCAGCAAACGCAGAGGTCCTGCTAACTTCAAGGCTATGTGATGTGTTTGGTTTACCTACCCGTTGTCATCAAGTGCCTGGCATTTAATGGGCATCACAATTCCCAAATCTCTCCTCCCTACTAGAAAGAAAGGCTTCAAATTCCTTCTTTTTCATTCATATTTGTAAAATGGTCAAAAAGCTCTTTGCCTTATTGGCTTATAAAAGTGATACCAAAAAGCAAGTAAATAAAGGAATAAGCTAAAATGAGAGAGAAAAAGAAAGATAAGCTCTTCATAAAAATCTAAACGATATAGAAGATATTAATGACCAAATAAAAATGCCTTATAATTCTGCCGTTCAGCCATACCTTCTGCTAACACCTTTGTAAATGTCCGAGTAAGCAAGGAAAACAATATATTTAAAGACTTGCCATATGCCAGGCTACAGAGAACATAATAGTTACAGACATGGAGCCCAGTGACGGAGCACTGACCTCACATGCAGGAGGCCATAGGTCTACTCCTTACTGCTGCAAAAACAAAAACAAAAACATCACAGTTGCATTCTCTGTCCCTAGGGCTTCAGAATCCACTGGAGGAAACAAATTAAGTGAATGATTACAAGTGCAAAGAGTTTTGCAACTTCATTGTTTGTATGCAATGACATGCCATAGGCACCTCCATGTGTTTGTGCGTGCACGTGTGCATGCATGTGGCTGAGGGATAAACGACTATTACATATTCACTGTCCTTTTGTCATCCTCTCCTCTTAGACTCATCAAAGAGCAGAGAAAGCTACAATGCTGGTTTGCACGAGGAAACACTGGAACCCCTTGAGGTGGAGAAGAGCAGATGACAAAGGAAAGGGAAGGATTAAGGAAGAAACAGATGTGGTGGGGGGTGTCTGGTTACCCTAGGCTGAGATCAGGGAGGAGTGAGGAAGGTTCGGTTCTCAGAGGGACTTCAGTGAGGATGACCCCATTCACCCAGTACGCTATGGATTCAGGACTGGCAGCTCCTGACAATGGGACACCATGGTAAACTTGGGTGCAGTGTGGCCCTGCTGCAGTCTGACACGAGGCAGAACCACCTCGCTCTTTTTTGGTGGCTTCACAACGTTCTATTCTGTGAGTTCACCAAACTTCCTCCCTTCCCTCTGGGCAGAGAGCTTCACTGCAGTGTGTGGTTACATGAGCATCTTCACAAAAGTAGGTCCTCTTGTGATGGGCCCTCTTCATTACCAGTTTGAGTGAATCACATGCTGGGTGTTCCTGTGAGGGTGAGTCCAGAGATGATTGGCATGCTCCACAGCCAACCAAGGGAGGAGACCTACCTTGCACAGGAGAGACACATTCCAGTAAGGTGTGGTCTGGTTCTCTCATGCTTCCTGGCCGCCATGATGGGAGCAGCTTTCCTACACTACTCCTCCTGCCAGGATGTTTCTGCCTTGCCTGAGGCCTCAAGTATGTGGCTGACCATGGGCTCAAGGCCCTGAAAGGTGACCCCAAAATAATCGTCTTTTAAAAGTTGATTTTTATTAGGTATTTTTTGTCACAATGACAGAAAGTAGCCTAACACAACTTCTAAAGAAATACATGGCATCGCTTCTCGGCCTTCTGGCTAAGATCAAGTGAAGAAATACATGGCTAGATGAGTGATAGGTGGAGAAAGGAAGGAGAGAGACATGGAAATGGAGGGCTGGAGAGAGAGGAAGAGGTGAAGGAGAGATAACTGTTGAATATCCATATAAAAAGCTATACTCCACAATGAAAACAAAATACGAACACAAATACCCACCATGGATGAACCTAAGATTAGTTATGCTCAGAGAGGCCAGCCTTCCATATATTTCTACTGCTGTAGAATCTAGACAGAGGCCATCAGGACTCTCTCCACAAGGGCCTGTCCTGTGTTCTCCAGGGTGTACTTCCACCCATCTCTCTTGTTCCTCTTTTACCTGGCCCAAGCTCGCTCTGCACAGCCAATTTGTCCCTCACTCTTCACTTTTACTTTTTCAAACAAACTTTGCTACTGTTAAACAAACAAACAAACCTACACAAAGAACAGATCCGAAGTTACCTGGACACTAGAAAAGGAGGCATTAGGGAGGCAGGACAAAGAGATATAAGACATTCATGAGAGTGGTAATCTAGTCTTTATTTGGACTGTAAATGTATCACACTGTATACTTCAGAGCTGGTCATAAGGGGAAAATGGATATAATCTCACATTCTGGGAGGATCTCAAGTTCCACCCAGTCTGGATAACTTAGTAAGATCTTTTTATGAATCAATCACTCTCAATCAATCAATCACTCTAAATCAATCAATCACTAGGCAAGGAAGGTAGATCCCTATGAAGGACTGTGTTTAATCCTCAATGCTACAAAGTTAAAAAGTGTACATTTCAAACATGTGCATATTACTGTGGGGCAGTTATACCTTAACAAAAAGATAAGCAGATGTTGATAGATAAGGAGTCAGACAAGAGGTGACATGGCAAGGTGACTTTTGGAAAAGGCACAGCCAGCCCCAGCCATGCAGGGAAACCCAGGGGACCAAGGTCCCCACCCATTGTCTTGCTCTGATCAGCCAATGCCTCTTGTTGGATAAAGCCTCTCCTAAGTCAGGAGGCTCAGGAGTCTCCTTGGGACGCACAGCGGTGAAGGGCCAGGGGATGAGAAGACGGGTGGGAGGGCAGAGATGGCTTCCTGTACAGGTCCACAGCACCGATCAGTAGGAACCCAGCAGCCGCAGGGCCTCACCCATGATGCCCTGTGCACAGTGAGACCCCAGGCCACCGAGGTGCCCAGGACTAACCGGTCCTGGGTCTCAGCGGTGGTACCCGGCTGGGCCACGACCCGCCCCACAGCGCTTGGAAGGGAGCGGAGCTGATCTCCTACATTCCGTGTTTACTCAGAGAAAACTTGGCTGCCAAGAGCAAGAGGAGGTTGACTGTGGTTTTCTGCAACAGCTGGGGGTGGGAGGAGGCAGAGAGAGGGGAGCTGGAACATATTAGGGCTCGCTGGAGCCAAAAGACCCCGGAGCCCGGGAATCCAGGCCTGCGTCCTCTGCCAGGGGACTTCTGGGGGGACTGAGCGACAGGTCCTGGGACCCCGTCCGTCCCCCGGAGGCAAGGCCTGGCCAGAGGCAGCACCCAGCACGGGCTCTCAGGAATGTGAGACTCTTGGAACGGGCTGAGGCTCTTGCTTTTTAAAATTGGCCTGTAAATCTCCGTATAGTTTTCAGGGTTTAGGAATTTTATTTTATCTGGATTAAACTCATGTTCTGCTTTGGCATCGGAAGGCGTTTATGGCTGTTAAAACAAGAAATGAAAAATATAGGCCTGGAATCAGCCAGGCTGCCTCTTGCCAGAGGCAATGGGGTTTGTCTTGGGGGCCAGGCTGAAGTTTTCTGCCCGTCTTCCGCAAAGGCCAATGCGGCTTCTCGCTAAAGCGGGGGCGGCCTCGTTGTGAGCAGCCCAGAAGTGCGCATGCGCGAGGCCCTGGCCGGCCCAGAAGACCTTTTGTCTTGGCTGAGGTGAGCCCACTTTGCCTTGACCCTGCATCTGCCTTCTCCCCTGGAGGCACCCCCCTCAGGCATGAGGGAAAGGGTCTGTCCCTCGCTGCACTTGGACCAGGGGGCAGATGCCTTCAGACTTTTGATTCAACAGCGCTTTGGATGACTTTGAGCTACCCAAACTGCAATTTGGGGCACGATTGAAATAACTGAGATTCCAGCTGCCTGGCCAACACACAGCGCACACCTGCTCCTGCCTTCCTTTCTTTTCCTAATGTGGAATTGGGACTGAAATGAGGGCCTCTGTTTGCTCTGAGCTACCTGCCAAGCCCTGTATTTTTTATTGCGAGATGAATTCATTAAATTGCTCAGGTGAGGTTAGAACTTTCGATCTTCCTGCCTCAGCCTCCTAGAGTGTCGGGACCGCAGGCACGTGCCACCATGCTCGGCTCACAGACGTTTTTCTTAATGGCCAGAGGTATACATGCTTCGTGGGGAATGCTTGGGAAACCACGAACAAAACACTAAAAGGGAACAGAAAGCAAAAAGTCACAAGAGAGAATCACTCAGCCTTTGGGCAAAGATTGCTGTAGTAGTTTTCCTCCGTTTATCATCGATCTACCTTTTTAAAATACTATCACAGAGTATGTGCAATTTTTTTTTTTTTTGAGACAGGGTCTCTCTTTGTAGTTCAGGCTGGCTCTGAGCTCACTACGTAGCCCAGGCAAGCCGCGAATTCAGCAATCCTCCTGTCTCTGCCTCCCGAGTGCTGGGATGACAGGCGTGAGCCACCACGCCCGGCACTGTGCTATATGGAATTGATTGCCGGTGGGTGTGTGTCACCACGCCCAGCATTGTATGTGTTTACCTGGGATCGAACTCAGGACCTTGTGCTTGCAAGGCAGGCGCCGGAACCACTGAGCTAAATCTCCGGCCCGCAATTTGTTTTTTTAATTGCAGTGCTTCAGACTGAACCTAGGGCTTCCTACATGTGAAGCAATTGCTCCACCATGAAGCCACTTTCCCAGCCTGCCCCTGGCTACCCTTTGAGATATGGCTTCACCGTGTTACCCGTGCTGACCTCAAAATCGTGATCCTCCTGCCTCAGCTTCCCAGGTAGCTGGGTTTACAGGGATGTATCACTATACTCTGTTTACATGCATTTTGTTTCCCGAATTTACACCTGGGCTTTTGAGCACTTCCACACTATTGCACATAAGACACTGCATTTATGACGATAATAATATTAACTCCCACACAGTAAACAGTAAGATGAGAAATTCCTCTCTAATAGTCAGTGGGGTCTAGGTTCAAATACCCACTCAGTTCATTTTTAGCTGTCTCTTTTGGCAAGTTATTTAGTCTTTTGGGAGCACGAGTTTCCTCATCTGTAACATGGAGATAAAATTTTTATCTACCACAGAGAAGAGTTGCTGTGGGGAGCAAATAAAATTCTGTCAAATAAAGAAACACTTGGGGGATCCTCAGGCCCATAGGAAGGGCTGGGTAAATGGCAGTTCACGTTCTCTTTTGTACTGTGATACTGGAGATTTAGTTCAGGGCCCCAGAAATGCTAGGCAAGCACTCTCTGGCTGAGCTACATCCTTAGCCCTTTTCATTTTGAGACAAAGTCTTGCTGTGTTGCCCAGGCTATCCTTGAAGTTGTGATCCTCCTGCCTCAGCCTCCCAACTAGCTGGGATCACAGGTGTGTGTACCACAGTGCCTGGCAACAGTTTGGTTCCTTACACTGTGTGCAGCCGCGATGCCTGTAGAACATTTGTCTGTGTTTTTCTTTCCACGAAGGTGCCATGTGCAGCATCCTCTCTAAATCAGAACTTTGGGCTCACAGCATTTGTTTCACGGTAAGCAGCTAGATGATTTTAAACTTTCATTTTCCCCCAAGAGCACTCGACGAAGTTGGCAGTCTGAAATATGCAAAAATGCACCCAGAAATGGAAGAGAGGGACATTTGCGCTAGCTGGGTTGTGTCTACAGAATTAGAAGGCACAGTTGAACTAATTTTAGTGCCTAAAAATTGGAAACATTGGAATAATGCTCCTTGGGAAACGCAAGCTCTCGAAAGGGGTGCAAGGGACTGCCAGGCTTGGGCAGGACAGAGGACGCATCCCCCGGGCTGTGGGCACCTGCCCCAGGCCTCAGACCATCTGGCCAGAAGCTTCTAGGTTGGGGAAAGAGTTACGCGTCCTTACACTTGGCAGGTCAGAAGTGGGTGTCCATCTCCCTCGCTTGGTCTCCGTCCTGCAGCTATCTGCTCTCCTTTGTCTGGCTGTCGATGATTTCGATCCTGTGACCAGCTCGTTGGCATTTTGTCCTTTGGGATTTCTGAGCGGCTCGGTCCCCTGTGATTGACCTCACGTGGGCAGACAGCACACAACTCACTTTGTATGTGGGGAGCGGAGTGGGGGCCCGGCTCGCTTTCCTCCCAGCCAATCAAGCCGGGCCAGAGAATTTATGAGATGAAGGCGAGCCACTTTGAAGAAAGGGGGCCTTGTCTATAGCTCGGCCACGGCTCTGAGGAGCGCATGGGAGGTGGGGAGGGTCGGGCACATGAGAGGGGCAAGAAAAGGATCCCAGGAACCGGGGTCACAAGTCTTTCTGAGAACAGGGAAGAAAGCCGAGGAGGCCACTCTCCTGTTGCAGGTGTGTGCACACGATGGCCCGGTCACGGCCCCGCGCCAGGGCCACGCAGGGGCTGGGCGTCACTGTCCCCACCTGCGTTTGTCCCCCATCCCTCCTCCCGTTCCCACAGAGACAGGAAACAGGACGTCACTTCCAGAGGCCATCATGGCCACCACCTCCCAGCAGGGCTGAGAAGCACACGGTTCAAGCGGGCTTTCGCTGGGGGCAACTTCTTCACTTCGTGGCCTCGGTTTCCCTGCTTTGTGCCGAAGCTGTGTTGAGTAACAGCGGCTGCCCCGCGTCCATCGGGAAGACTGTGTATAAGGCGCTCGGCTGGTGCCTGGTAGTCAGGCAGGGCTGAATAAGGAGAAGCTGTTTTTAATAGCAATGCTCCTCTTTGGTTTCTAAGGCTGTATTTTGCTTTCACTAAAGCCAGAAATAAACTTCATTCATTCATTCAGACCATCAGTAAACTTTTTTTTTTTTTTTGAGACAGGGTCTCGGTTTGTAGTTCAGGCTGGCTCTGAGCTCACTATGTAGCCCAGGCTAGCCTCGAACTCAGCAATCCTCCTGTCTCTGCCTCCCGAGTGCTGGCATTATAGGCATGAGCCACCAAGCCCAGCACTGTGGTATGTGGTATTGATTGCTTGTGGGCGTGAGTCTCCACGCCCAGCATCGTATGTGGTTACCGGGATTGAACTCAGGACCTTGTGCTTGCGAGGCAGGCGCCAGAACCACTGAGCTTACCCTCCGGCCCCCATCAGTAAACATTTTATAAAGGCTGCTACGCACTGGCTACCTGAGAAGGTGTGATGATAACCATCCTTACCTCACTTGGCATTTGCAGCAGGGTAAGGGCTATCGGAGTCCTGCAGGTGTATTGATTTAAAGAGGCTTCTCGGCCCCACCAGGAGAAGTAGGTACAGAGAGGCTGAGCGTGACCAATCAGCCAGGTCATAAGTTCAGGAACCAGGATTTGAACTAAGCTCTCCTTGCTTCTCAATCTAGCTCTCGAGCTCCGCTCTGCAGAATGAAGGAACCACGTGACTCCCGGGCCCTGCGCCCCCAGCCCTGTCTGGTAGGACATTCTGCTGCGATCGCCACCTAACAGTGGCTACTGCTGACTTGAAATGCGGCTAGTGTGGCAGAGGAACTGAGTTTTAGATTGTATTTCATTTGCATTCATTTCAATATAGATTTAAATAGCTGCACATGATTAGTACCACTGCTTTTTACCCCCACAAAACTCTATGGGACCCAACCCACACCAATCACGGTTCAGTGTGGCGCTGTGGCTCTGGCCACGACCCAGGGACACGGAGAAGAGGACAAAGCCTTAGTGTGGGGTGTGGCCTTGGGAGGGACCCCAGAGGCTTTCTAGAGAAAGTCGTCTCGGAGCCAGAGCCCAGTCTGGAGGCAGCAGGGGCTGGCAGGAGGGGAGGTATTTTTAAATAGGTCCAAATATGTTGGATTTCACAACAGGGCTTGGGCTGAGCCAGTACTTTGGAGGAGACTGAAACCCTTAATCAACACCCAGGGTCTTCTTTGAGCTGTGTGATAACCCGGGCTCTCCCCAAAGGGTGAAATAGTACTGGCTTCCGGAAGGCTCCTGCTGTTCCTTTGGGCTGAAAGTATCAGTTTGTGTTTGGCTGCCCCCCCCCCCGCCCATCTCCCTGAGGACGTGAAAATACCTGGAAAACAAATCTGAAAAATTCACTGGCTCGCCCCGGAGTGCTTTGTTAGTAGTGTGTGAGGGGAAATATCCAAGAATCACAACACCAGCTCTCAGCAGACAAAAGAGAAGCAATAATAATAAGGATAATGAGGGTAATAATGAAAAACAGTTACCACTTATTAAGACACTACCTTTGTGCCAGACCCAGTGCTAAATGCTTTTGTGTACTGATCGCCTCACAGGATCCTACAATTCATTCTCAGCCCGGCAGCCAGAGAGTCCTTTTTAAGACATAAACTCTACATCAGATCATGCTAGTCTGTGGCTGAAACCCCTATGGTGCTTTGTACTATACTTAGAGTGAGATCAAAGCTGCCTGACCTGGCCTACAGGGTGTGTCCCCTGCCCCCCATGCACCTCCAGCCCATCCAGCTCCAAGCACAGAAGCCTTCTCTGTGGCAAAAGTGCCAAGCTTTGGTCTGCCCCAGGGCATTTGCACTCGCCATTGCTTCATTATGCAACTCCCCGCTCTACCATCAGCTAGGAAGAAATACAGCCGAGGGCGGGGACTCTGCCTCTTTGATCGAGCTTGTACAGTAGGCATGGTTTTCCTACATAGCAGACACTGGAGGGCGGACTGATTCATTCGCTCAAAGTCACACAGCCTGTGAGTACCCTAGTACATAACCAAAGGATCCAGTCCACGTACTCACAACATCAGCCAGCGATGCTGAGGCTGCGGAGCCACCCCGGGAGAGGAATCACCTGCAAGCTGCAGCTTTCACTCTGCGAACAGCCCTAGTCTGCTGTGCTGGGTCCTTTATTGCCAGAACCTGTCTATACAATCAATCAGGAAGTCTAGCCTGTAACACTCCCCAATCTCCCCCTGGATTTTCCCTCTCTCCCCCTCCCTCCCTCTTTTCTTCCTTCCCTTTCTCCCTCCTTCCAGGGTTTCAAGGTAGTTCAGCCCTGCTTGGAACTCGCTATGTAGCCCAGGCTGGCCTCAAACTCGAAGCGATGCTCCTGCCTCAGCCTCCTGAGTGCTGCGATTCCAGACATGCACCACCTCACCCGGCCCCATATTTTGGTTTCTTTACTGCTGGTCTCGTCCTCTACTATCTTTAGCACAGTCTTGGGATGGTCTTTGTATATAATCGTCTGTCCAATTTCTATACCCTCATGTTGTACCTGAGAATATACTCAGGCCATTAAAAAATCTCCATAAGCATTAAAGATTCTCTGTCATATTCCTTCACTTGGGTACACACAGTTTAATCACCCAGATTTCTCTCATGTGGGGATTCCCTTTTCTCTCCTTCCAAATCAGTAAGGTAAAAATAGGACACAAATGCGCAGAGGGCCCACACAATATCACTTAAATACAGAGATTCACGGGCAATTATGTTTCCCTTTTCAGATCAGAAAAAGACATGTTTTGTTTTGGCTGTTGTTTTGTTTTCACAGCCTCAGCCCCTTTTTTAATTTTTTTACTGTTAGACAGAGTCTCACTCAGTCATTCGGTTACCCAGGCTAGGCTTGAACCTCCTGCCTCAGCCTCCCAAAATGCTGAGATTATAAATGTGCGCCGCCACGGTCAACACGTCTGTATTTCATCAGAATAACTGCTGCTGTTATTTTATTGCCTGAGATATCACTGTAGAGTCCTAAGCGCACAAGGTTCTGGGAAACGTATTGTTAGGTGGATTTTGTCACCGTGTGACTGTCACAGAGTGTTTCTGCACACAGCCCAGTGGTCTAATGTAGCACACAGCTACAGAACAGGGCATATTCTCTCATATCTGTGGTTCTTGGTGACCAGAACAGCTTTGGTGAAACAGGTATACATTCAAAAACTGCAGCTATCCAAAGAGAAATTGTAATTACACCTGGATGTTTTCATCCAAAGCACAGGTTTTAAGGCTGCTTTCACTCTCAGCAAGATCCCCTTGGTTTCTTTGTTGACTGCATCTTCCTGGCCACCAGCTCTTCCTATAATGCAGCTGCCTTCTACCATTACTTCCCTTGCAACTGGGAGGTAGAATAGAAAGGAGCCTAGACTTTGGAGGTCAGAGACTGGGATTCAAGGGCCTAACTTTGTGCCCTTAGATAAGCTTCTCCCTTCTCTTTCCTGCATAATGAGGGTGATCGTCCTGGTCCCTGAGAGCCTTGAAAGTCAAGTGAAGGATGGGCGGTATTCTGTAAAGCTCCAAGTGCCATAAAGTTGTTTGGAATTCTGCCCATCCAGCAGTATTGCAGTAGTTGTTTAAAAAAAGACTTAAAAGGTCAACTGAGCCTTGGTCTCTCACCCAAATCTTCAAAAGACTTGCTCTTATTACAAGGTGAGCTGGATTGGCAGATTCTCATGAGAATGGGAGAGTGGGTGTAGCCGGCTTTGCTCCTGGCTGACCCAGAATCCCTGCCTCACTTGCCCCATCCTAAGGAAGCCCCAGTTTGAGACAGGTCCCCATTCACAATGTGACTGGAGGGAAAATGGCTTCCCACCCAGCTCCAGAGGCAAGACCCAATTGCTTAAATGGTAACTCCCTCCCCCTTGCTGATGATTGGTCCAGCCTGGCCACTGATGTCTGGGCTGTGTAAGACAGGCGAGGAAAGATCTAGCTGCTAACAGTATCCCTAGAAGAGTGATTTTTCTGTTCCCTCTGTGCTATAGTCATCTTGCTAGGAGACCAGAGACGAAGCCAATTTGGAGAATGGACAGAGAGAGAGGTGTGTACTATAGTACTAACAACAACAGTATCAAATGTTTTTTTTATTATTCAGTAAACTTTATTGGTACATTATATACACAGCTTACAATCACATAATATCAAACATTTCTTAAGCATTGAGAATGTTCCAGGTACTATGCTAATGTATTGAAGGTGTGCCTCAATTTACATCTATTCCTTAAATTTCCATCCTAAATTGTAATTGAAAATGCATTTGCTACGCCTAGCCTACCAAAATGTCATAGCTTAACCTAGCATACTTTAAACATGTTCCTGACACTCAAATTGGTCTACACTTGGGCAATGTCATCTGACACAAGTCCATTTTAGAATAGTGAGCTGAAGACCCCATGGAATTTATTTACCGCTGTACTGAAACTGAAAAACAGAATGATCAAATGGGCACCCTTTCATTCCACTGTAAGGCTAAAAATTCCTAAGTCCAGAGGACAAGAAGAAGAACAACAAAAATAATAGAACGCTCCTCCCCCCAAAATGAGAAGTCATGTTACCATCAATCAGAGACGGTCTGTCTATATATTTTTGCTCAGAAGCAAAAGTATTTTTCAGGGCCCATGAGTTAAGAATGCTTTTCACATTTTTAAAAGGTGGGATAAAAAGAACAATAGTATTTCATGATGTGTGAAAATTATATGAGCATTAACTCTTGGCATCTATAAATAAAGTTTTATTGGAACACAGCCGTGCTCACTCATTGGCCCATTGGCCCTGTTGTTTTCTGCTGTAAAAGCAAAGCTAAAGTAGTGGGACCACATAGGCCACAAGACCTAAAATATTTTCTGTCTGTCCCTGAGTGCAAAAAGTCAGCCCATCCTTGTTAAAGCACTCACAACCCTTTAAACTGGAGTACTATTATCATCCCGTTTTTCACAAATGAGAAAACAAAGGTTCAGAGAGGAGAAGTAATTTGTCTGAGATCACACGGCTACAAGGCGAATCTGAGATTTAGGATCAGTCTGGCTCTGCAGCCAGTAGGTACAGCGTCAGCACTGAGATGCTGAGCCGAGCAGCCTTACGCCAGCCTGACGCTCCATGGCTGGGCTTAAGAAGCATATGGCTTTGTTGTTATTGAAGCCACTGGGAGCTGCATTTCTGTCCTTTGCCAGTGAAAGAGTCTCAGCTGGCGCCATGAGAGAGCGTGGTAAAAAGATAAGAGAAGCGGGCTGTAGGCTGCTCGGTGGTCAAGCACTTGGCCTGCATATACGAGGCCCTGGGTTCAATCTCTGGCACTCCGGGAGGGGGAAGAAAAGAGTTACAAGAGGAGGCAAGGCAAGCCCTCGCCTTCTTGAACCAACTGCCTTTTGTCCTTGCTTAGAGAATGAAATCTTTCTTTCCCAGACATTTCCAGGCTCCACAAGGTCGTCCCTTTGAAAGGGATTAGGAAGGAAATCCTATTTTAGAATTGCTGCTGCTTTTGGCAATTTGCAATATTAGCCTGATGAGGAATTACACTTGCTAATAAAATATCTCGAGTTGGGTACAGTCTAATTGTTGCAAGTGCGAGTGGTAATAGCCTGTCGCGGGGAGTTCTGTGCCGGCATATCCCTCCCTTGGCTATAGCCCATGTGGAAAATCAATTTCCTCTAAATGTTTGAAGAATGACACAGAAGGACCTGATTTCTTTTCCCTCTGCTGGAGTCAATCTGGAGACAGTGAGCCTATAAAATGAATGAAAATAGCTACGCTTGCAGGATACAGGGGGAACATGGAGCTAGGTAAACCCTGATTGCCGGCTCTAAGTTCTAGCTTTCTTGTCCTGAGGCCAGAGATGGTATACGTTTGTGTCCTGAATTGACATGTTGTGAAAAAGTTACAGAACGGAAAGAATTTTATTTCAAACCAGTCATTTCACTTCTAGGAATCTCTCCCATGAAAA
>PVIC010031208.1:0-21442 GCA_004025085.1 Thryonomys swinderianus | reverse complement strand
AACTTTCTGTGATAAGGAGATGTTCTGTATTTGTGTTGCCCATGGGTGGCTGTTGAGGATACAAGCTGTGGGTAGTTTGACTGAGAAAGTGAATTTTTATTTAATTCAATTTTAATGGATGGTGCTCACATCCATTAAACCCTCCTCCTTTCAAACACACTTATTCTGCTCTTCTTACCATTTCCTGCAGCAGCTCTCTAGTGCTCTCCCCTGAGTGTCTTTAATTGTTATTGCCCTGGCTCCTGCACATCAAGAGAAATGCATATGCTTTGGAAATGAACATATGAATGTCTGTAAGTATTTTCCTCTGATATTGTCATTACGTTCATACTTAGTTATTTGAAGGAAAGACTATATATGACTACAGGCTTTAGAAAAGTTACATTTCCAATGAAATGTGGCACCCCCCAAAAGATGTTTAAAATGTACTAAATGTCTATTTAAAACTAGATAGATTAGCTAAAATTAAATTGTACTAAGATCATACCATTGTAAATTATTTAGAAGGTGATGGTTACTTTTCAAGTTCTTTAAAGATAGTACTAAAACACAAAAGCTATAATGTGCAACTCTTTAATAAATTACTCATCAGTAATTTTGTTTTGTTTTGAGACAGGGTCTCGCTTTGTAGTTCAGGCTGGCCCTGAGCTCACTGTGTAGCCCAGGCAATCCTCAAACTCAGCAACCTCCTACCTCTGCCTCCCGAGTGTTGGGATTACAGGCGTGAGCCACCATGCCAAGCATTGTGAGGTGTGGTACTGATTGCTGATGGGTGTGAATCACCACGCCCAATATCATATCATTGTATGTGGTTACCGGGATTGAACCAGGGGCCCTGCGCTTGCTAGGCAGGTGGCAGAACCACTGAGCTAAGTCTCTAACCCACTCATCAGTAATTTTGATAAAAAATATTTTGAAGAACTCTGTCCCTGAAATGAATTCTACTGTGTATTGCATGTGTTGTCCTACTAAACAAAAAATTTAGCTAAAGGAGGTAGAACTATAATGTATATGTTTTCTATAAATTAAAAATTGTCACTATTTTTTGGATTTTCCTGAAGAGTTCATAACCTGGGGTCCTAAAGAGCAAGTAATTTGGTTTGATATAAACATTCTACTTAGTAACTAAGTAAATAACTAAAAAAGTAGTATACTTTCTATCTCCACTCAATAAATGGAAGGCATTTACAAGTTAAGGAATTGCCTCACTGTAATTTAAGTCAAACATAAAAAGCAACTCTATCGACAAAAAATTCAATATTCCCTAATATTCATTCACATATATGTATATATATGTATGTGTGTGTATATATATATATATACACATACATACATACATACATACATACATGAGAGACTTTCTGAACATCCTTTCAAACATCATTACTCCAAGAGCTCACCAGTCCACATTGAAGCCATAATATTCTCCTTTTATAATTTCTGGAGCCAGGTAATTTGGAGTGCTACAGAGAGTTCCAGCTGTATCTCCTGGCTGTAAGCCTTTCTTACCCACGCAGAAGTCTGTGACTTCAATGTGCTCTTCTGAGTCTGGTAATAAGTTGTCCAGTTTCAAATTTGTATAAAGTATCCCTCGCTGATGAAGGTAGTTGAATGCAAAACTGATTTCTGCAAAGTAAAACCTGGCATGTTCTCAGGAAGCCTTCTTTGCTGCTGCATATGACACATCATGTGTCTGCCACTGACAGAGTCTAGAATGGAGAGCAGCCTGTGTGGGGTCTGGAAGCAGGAGTGCAGGCCAGCAAGGGAAGGATGATTCAACGTCTGCTCCAAAACGCACTTCTCCATCTGCAGTGATCCATGTTGACACGCTCTTTTTTCACTGCTTTCACTGCATAAAGATGATCTGATTTTTTTCTGTTGGACCCACAGTACTTTGGCATAACTCCCTCTTCCCATCACATGGAGCAGGTTAAAGTCCTGAAGACTTAGGATCGGTGAAGCTTTGCCACTTGCCCAGGCATTCCTGGCCTCGTTCTCTTCATCACCTTGCTCTAAACCCTCATGACCAGAAGAATTTTGTGGTACAGCTGTTGGTGCCGGGTCTGAAGCCACAGCCGATGGATCCACTGGCATCACAGGCTCTGGTGGCAGGGAATGCTGTCACATGCCACTGTGATGAGTTTGTGGCACTTCTTATGAATTGCGAGTCTATAGCCCACACACTTGTATACCTGGCATCCAGATACGGTCTGTGCAGATGGCACAGTCAGCCCGCTGCTGAAACACTTGGCTTGAAAAGTGTGGCTGTTGGCACAGCGCAGCTTTCACCAGGGCCTGCGCCTCTCCGGAGGATGGATTTACCTTCTGCTGGACAAGGCCCTTGAGGATGCTCTGATGTACAAGGTGGTGCATGAACTTAGAGCTCAGGGTTGTTCTGTAGCTCAGAAGGCCTAAAGGCTCCTTCTAACTCCAAGTGAGGTAACACAAGATACAGACTTCCTTTCTCATCTGTCCAATCTGTGGTGAAAAGGTGTTTACTGTCCAAATGCCACATATCTCGATCTTTATCATAAAGGCCCTCAACGGAGATGGAATTCTTAAAAGACATTGTGATGATGTCTCTTCCCAACACCAGGGCTGATCGGGTAGAGGTGTGGGTTGTGGAGGTGCCCTCTAAGAAGAGACCACAGAAGGGTCAGTTGCCCGGGAAAACTGGCAGGAAGGGCTCGGAGAGGAAGTGGGCCCTGACAGCCACCCACACTGGGCAGAATACTGCAGGGCACTCTGTGAGGTTATTTCCCATTGCAGCAGCCAGGCCCAAGGAGACATACATGAGGCCTCTCAGGGTCTCTCTTCAGCCTCCCACCCTGGACTTTGACTCTAGGTTTTTTTGTTTCTAGCTCTGGGGAAACCTTCCCAGAGGTTCTGGGTGTTTCTGGGCCTGTTGAAACTTGTCCTGGACTCCTTCTTGCCACTGGTATTTGGGCCTATGGAAGCTTTATGTGGGCACCTTGATTTTGGTAGGTCACTTGTTACTTCTGGGGAGACCTCCCCTGGGGCATCCGTGACTGTCATGTGGCTGCTGCAGTGTGGTCTGAATGGAATCAGCCATCTTCTCAGTCTCTCACGGATAACCCTCTCACTGCCTGGGGTACTGTGGCTGTGGCCTCACGAGGTGGAGAAGCAGCTCAGCATGTTCGGCTGACTGGCTCCAGCCAAGTGAGCTCAGGATTCCAGGTTCTGTTTAGAGATGTTGCCAAGGAAGTGACGTCACACCCTGGGGTTTGTGGGGGAGCAATCCTATCTGGGAAAAGTAATTACATAATTGGGAGTATGATGAGGCCACGCCTTCCCACCTGCACTGCAGTTATGCCATACCTGGACCTGATGACTTGACTTCCCATACTATTTTTTACATCTGTTCACAAGAGAAACACTTCTTAGCGGAATTTTCTTTTGATATTGTCATTACATTCATACTTAGTTATTTGAAGGAAAGACTATATATGACTACAGGCTTTAGAAAAGTTCCATTTCTAATGAAATGTGGCACCCCCAAAAAGATGTTTAAAATGTATTAAATGCCTATTTAAAACTAGATAGATTACCTAAAATTAAGATCATACCATTGTAAATTATTTAGAAAGTGATGATTACTTTTCAAGTTCTTTAAATAATGAGATTTTGAGGTGCAGTGGCGGTTGAAGTGACATCAGACCATAGTTTACCTCTGTACTGAATGCCGGCAGCAGTGAGGGCTGTGAGGAATGCAGTGGCCATGCCAGCCAGGCCTGGGCACTCGAGGACAGTGCCCATGGGGGCTGCTGACAAATATCCACACAGAGCGCACCAGGCTTTGTACATGGCCTGAGCAGCTCAATGCTAGGGGATCTTGTTTTCAGAAGCTGTGCTGCTAAGGAGAGAACCCTTGTCCTGTGGGCCAGTGTGACAGGCTAATTGTGCCCCCTAAAATGCACACTGACTCCTAATCCCCACAGTTGTACACAGGGAGGGGGACTTTTGGGAGAAAACCAGGGGGAAGTCACAAGGGCTCCCTGTTACAAGGTCAGCATCTTTCTATGAAGGGAGGCCAGAGCACCCCATCACACAAGGGCACAGCAGAGGGGCAGCTGGTTGTAAGCCAGGAAGAAACAACTAAGAACCAAACTCATAGACACCTTGATCTTGGGCTTCCCAGATGAAACCTTCAGAAATTTCTTTTTTAACTCAGTCTCTGGTATTTTATTACGTTAGCTCATGACCACCAGACTGAGACAGAGACTGGAACTGAAAAATAGGATGTTGCTCAAACACCTCTAAAGTCACTGGCACAACTTTGGAACAGGGTGACACCTAGAGGCTGGAGATTTGAGGTCTGTGCTAGAAATACGGGCATGAAAGATGATTCTGGTGATGGCTCAGAAAGCTATGCAGACCTATGCTCTTGGAGCATAGGTCATCATGTATAGGAGGTGGCAGGGAGGTGGATGGTAAAGGCCATTCTGCAGAGGCCTCCAGAACACATTTTTGGAATCAGGAAAAACAATCACTGCTCTCAAAGGGTAAGGAATTAGATGAAATGCTTTTGTGTTCTACCATTCTATGAGAAGAGCTTGCGAGTGAAAAAGTGGGATCTTTAGCTGGGATTTCTAGGCAGTGTTAGAGATGTTCCAGTTCCTTCCGACTGCTGACACAGATGGTTATGAGGGTTCAATGTAAGAGTTTTACATTTGGGGATTGTGTGGAGGCAGTATGCATGTAGTAGAAACTGTGCTTTGAATTTTGATCTTTTTCTAGCTCAGCAATATTCAATCTGGGCAGGACAGTAAAATGTGGCTCCCAGCCACACTCACAGGGAAGCAACCAAGACTCTACAGTGTGCTGTGTTATGAAATGGTTTGGTCCAAGAAACATACTTCTGACACAGGATCTTCCAACTTACAATGGCTTTATCAGCAAGTGGCACACTGAGAAGCATCTGTACAGCAAGATGGGAGAAGAAAGAAATGACTTCAAGGGACTTATTAAGCAAAACTGAAAGCCCAAAGATTCAGGACATTCTCAGCGCCTCCTTACTGTGAGAAAAGTAACCAAGTGAACTGAGAGAACACTGAGGATACAGGCAGCATGTGGAATGTGGTCTTGACTCTCTTCCCAGACAGATCTGGGAGCAAAGAAGGGTCACACTAGCAGTGACATTGAGAAGGAGCCAGAAGGAGCCAGAAGGAGCCGGAAGGAGTAAAAAAATAGGCTGCAGACATCTGAAAGAGGCCCAAGAATCTCCAGGTTATCAGAGCTGCCACAATCACTGCAGGCCCAGAGCCCACCAGCCAGTGGCAAGGTGGCTTCCACCTGTGCCAAGGGGAGATCAGTGCCAGGCAGTATCCCATGGGCAGCTCTGTGGAGGCAAGGTAGTACCAAGCCAAAGGGCCACGGTACCTCCTGAGCTGTGGGGAGACTCTGCCACACCAGTGATACTGCTGTTCCAGTGAGACTGGAGCATTGATCCCAAAAGGATGTGGAGCCATGAGCTCTGAAGGTGGCACAGGTGTGAGGAAGCTGCCTGCAGGGAAGGGTGGGCTAGCTCTGTGCCAGTCACTGTGGGCACAGAGGCAGGAAGAAGCTAGTCCAGGAGACCAAGAAGCTGCGGAGGGGCAAGGTGGCACCATTCTGGGGCACTGATGTCCACACCAGGGCATGGCGCCTGGAGCCAGTGGGTGGAGGTGGCCTTGTGCTGGGCATATTGAGATGTCCACGAAGTATTCTGATAGCAGCTTCTACTTGTTTGACAAAATGCTTCAGCAAACTGATCCAAATGGCACAGGGGAGGGAAAAATCCAAACCAAAACAAAAACCAGCCCATGGACCAAGTTTTTGTTTCTGAGAGAAAACACTATTTTAATTAGGACTAACTTTAAGGCCATAAATTCACATACATTTCTCACACTGACTTTTCAAACAAGAAAGAGGTAATTCATCAGCTCATCAGGTCTGAAATGGTTCTAAGAAGACTTCGCTGAAACTCGGTAGAAAAATAGCTCAACACTGCATCGTTGGCACAGCAGTTGAGGACAATGGCTTGCTTCTGCCCGAAGTCCTGTCCCTGTCACCAGCCCGGGGCTCACTCGTGGCCCAGAGCACCTTCCCTGGAGCTACAGCACATGTCTGGTTTGGAACGTATTTTATATTTTGTTTCACTTTCACATTTACAAATTCAGGAAGCCATCTTGAGAAGGCGAGACAGCCTTGAAGGTGGGCCTAGTTCCCTCCTCCAGCCTGGCCATACACACAAGGCAGCTGTGAGCATCACCAAGGCTCAGGGACACCATCCTGTCACCTCGGCTGGCTGGTTCTGAGACAGCCAAGGCCACTCAACCTCAGTAGAGCTGCTTCTGGGCCCAAAAGGCCGCACTGGAGGGTTTATTGCTGGTGAATGTGGTTACCCGACTCCTGATCCCTTTGTCTAGGACGGTGGCATGATCAGAAAAGGGCTTCGTGGAGGTGAGGAGACTCTGGGATGGCGAGCCCCCTGAACCCCATAACACTGCCATGCTGTGCCCAAGTTTGGTTCCCTCTGGTTGGCGTGTCAGATGGCAGATGTTCAGTTCTTCCTCCCCTCTGAAGTAAATGCTGCAGGAGGTGGGGAGCCCTCAAGATGGGTGGTGTGTGATGCGGGACACAGGGGCCCATCCACGGCAGCCTCCTATGCCACATTCCTTCTTAGACCCCTAGTGTCCCCTGCTCAAATGGAAAGAATCTACCCCTCCCTCTTGTCCCAAAGCTGTGCTGGGTGAGGGCAGCTGGCATGCAGAACCTCAGAAAGGACAAGCATCACATGGTGTGGTTCTGAACAAATGGACCAGTGGCACCTCTCTGTGGTTACCACTGACCACCACAGAATCAATGGCTATGGGAAGTCTGGTTTGCCTCTGTGATTACACCAGTCCCAAAGGAGTGAGGGGTGTCACCCCATGACCCAGATGTGATCATGCATGAGCCTCAGGAGTGTCTGCTGTTGCTCCATCTCACCTTTGTTGGGTACCTTCTATTTCTGCCATTCAGCAATGACTAATATGCCCACTGTTCTAGCCTGGACAGAAACAGATGTAACTCCCTCTTTGACAACAGCTACACTGTGTCCCACCTCTCCCAGGAAATGGTAGAGCCACATGTCCCGATGACACGGGCTAGGTGCACAGAGCCTTTGGCATCCTACACCTAAGCCTGGATGAGCCACCAGGCTACAGCTTCACTCTCCTGCAGACCAGACCCAGGGAGTCTTGTAAGCAGTGCAGTGGTGAGAAGTCATTCCTGTGCCCAGATCTCCACCTAGGCATTTCACCCTAATAAAGATACTGCATTCACAGACCCCACATTTAATTTAGCAAAAAATCCGGTTTCTAATACCCAAAGAGCTTAAAGTCCCCCTCGAAGCAGGCATATAGGCATCGGATGTCCCACTTGCTGATCCCCAGGAAGTAGCTCTGGACCTTGGTTCTGTTATACACGGTGATGCCCAAAGGGATGGTCAGGTACGACACCAGGTGGTCGATGCCAGCTTCCCATAGGATGTATGGGGCATCCTCCTCCACTGTCTCGTGGTGTCCGACTACACTGTACTTGATCTCACAGGGTACACACAGTTCCACATATGTCACCCAGTGGATGATGTGTTCCCCGAACTGAAGGTCAAGGCATCTATGGTTCGGGTCACCCAGATAGCGCTGAAAATCTTCAAACTGGATCCCCCGGGTCTCTGTGCAGTTCTTCCTGTACTTCTGGATGATGCCCGGGGCAATCTCATGCTTGTACCAAGGTTCAAACTGGGGATTGTGCAGAAATTTGTCCTTAAAGGCAGAAATGAGTCGTTCAAAGGGATCTCTCACTATAAAAAACTTGAAATATGTTTTCAATCTAGGAAAACAAACAGGTGGTTAGCTTGATGTTCTTAGAGCCTATGACATAGGGTCTTAGTGCATACATTCATTCACATGCCTCCCACCAGTCTCATGTACTACTAAGTGGAGATTTGGGGAGAGATGGGATCATGGGTGTGTGATGGTGACCTGTCCACTGATGGGTTTAGCACAGCTTTGGGTGTGGATGATGAATTAACGAAGAGGGAAGACCCATCCTGGTTGTGGGTGGCACCAGTCAATAGGCTTGCAGTTTTGATGGAATAAAAAGGGAAAAAAGTAAGGCCCTACTACTTCCTGCTTGCCTGCCATGGACTGCTTCTCCTCTGCCAGGCCCCTCTGCCAAACCACTCCATCTTGGAGCAACTTACTATGGACTAAGACCTCTACAAACTGTGAGCTGAGGCAACCATCTCCTCCTTTAAGTTGTGAGTGTCATGTCTGTCCTAGCAATGAGGAAATAACTAATATAGAAGGAAAGGGAAGTGACCACTACCCATGGAACCCTCGCTAGATCAAGTCCTGTTGGATCCAGGGCTCTTTTCCTGGAATTTTGTCATAGATCAAAAAACACAACTATCCCAGGTCACCACATTCCTCCCAGAACTCCCTGGGAGGACTCTGTAATGAATGTATTATTGATGACTAGAATAACTCAAACCTTTGAGAACTTCTGTAAATTTGGAAGTCTGAGTAAGACAGGATTGACAGAAGCCACAGAAAGGTACTCTGAGGGGCTTGTTTTCCTTTCTTTCTGTAGGGCCAGAGTTTCAGAACCTTTGTACTGAGCTAAATCCTCAGGCTTTTTTATTTCTGATTTTTGAGACATGGAAATCCGCTTGCCTTGGCCTGAGTGCTGGGATATAGGCCTGTGCTATCATACCTGCACTCATGCTTTTTTTTTTTTTTTTTTTTTGAGACAGGTTCTCACTTTGTAGTTCAGGCTGGCTCTGAGCTCACTATGTAGCCCAGGCAAGCCTGGAACTTAGCAATCCTCCTGTCTCTGCCTCCTGGGATTACAGGCGTGAGCCACCATGCCCGGCACTGTGGTATGTGGTATTGATTGCTGGTGGGCGTGAGTCTCCACACCCAGCATTGTATGTGGTTACTGGGGATTGAACTCAGGACCTTGCGTTGCAAGGCAGCCACCAGAACCACTGAGCTAACCCTCCGGCCCCCACTCATGCTTCTTAATAGGATTACATAGTATTCATGGAAGGCATGGTGGTAAGACTAGAAAAAACATCCTGAGCTTCTCACAGGGCTCAGTCTGCACCTGTGGGATGCTGGGCTCATTCATGGTGGTCACTTAACCACCAAATCAGTGGCCCCATTCAGTCCTCGGACTGAAGCAAGTTCCAGTCCACAGCAAGTTATCCAGAGGCTGGTGCTCAGGACACTTTCCCCAGATACCTCCGTGTCCCTGCTGCAGACCCTGCTCTTACCGCTTCTGGATCTCAGGCTCACTGAATGAGGAGAGGCGTGGGAGGCCGTTCTTCTCATGGTCATGTACCACATTCTCCGGGATCTCTTCCATGGACGGAAAGGCTCCTGGGGAGGAAATGGGAAGATGCCTTGGCCCCACAATGCGGCTGCTAAAGAAGCTGCCTCCAGCTTCATCTCAGTCCCCATGTTCACTCATTAACCATGAACTCATACCTGAGTTCCAGCTGCTGCTGCTAACAGCATGGAGAGGGGAAGACAAGCCTTGGGTAAGCCTTGAGCCAGGCAGAAGAAGACAAGACGGTGAAATGGAGAAGGGAGAGAGAAATACTGTAGTGTCTAACCCTGGCAAGGCTGTCATGGCTAAAGCTGTCATTAAACAAAGCTTGGTGCCCTGGGAAGCTGAGACAGGAGGATCTCAAATGTGAGTCCCACCCAGACAACTTAGCAAGACCCTGTCTCCAAATAAAAAAGAAAAAGAAGGGCTGGGATATCATGCGGTGTGAAGGCCTTCAGTTCAATCCCCAGTACCACAAAATAAATAAATTAAACAGGAAGAAAGCTCAAGGCCTGGGAACAAAACTCCTAAAATCAGTAACACCTATTTTCCTGACACTGGGGAGATGCCAGAAGGAGAGGTCCACTGAGCACAGCACCTACCACAATGCCGTGGTCCCTGGCTGCCCTCCCAGCTCAGTGGCCCCAGGCTGGTCGTGCTTCTTGGGAAGCCTCTGGGCAGCCTGGCCTGGTGACCAGCAAAGGTGTTTGGTGCTAGGAAAACCCAGCTATGGCGAGGAACGCTGCAGTCTCTGGGAACAGAGTGGGGCACAGGCGTGTCAAGTCACAGGAAGCAGGACAGCCAGGGTGGGGCTCATCCTGGGGCTGGGCAGATCTTTCTCCTGCTGGTGTAGACAGTCATGATGCCAGGATAGTTCAGCCAGGCCCCCTAATGCCTATTTTGGGCCAATCTTGTCATCCTGGCATAGAACCACCTCTCTCAGGGCCTCTACCCAAGTGGTGGCCAGATGGCTTTGAAAGAACCAAGGGCCAGTGGAAGAGCCTGCTCTCTCTTTGGGGTCAGCAGACCCACCAAGGCAAGTCCAGCGGCCACAAGGGCACCCAGTGCCTGTGTGAGACCAGGCAAACCTGTCCCTTTGTCCCACCTGTTTTCACTCTAAGAAACCAGAGGGGGAACAGACATTGGAAATGCCTGTGCTGGTTTGGAAATAAGCCCAAGACTTCTAAGAAGTGCTTCTTTGGGAAGCCATAAATCGGACAATAAAGGACTTCTCAGAACCGGTTTCCTTTTCTTCTCCGCAAGCATCTGATTGTGGCAGGTACTAAAGTCATGGAAGGAAGGTTCTGCTTTTTAATTTAAAAAAACTAATTTGATCATACCATGTTAGTTCAGGCTGGCCTTGAACTCATGATGAAGCCCAGGCTGCTTTCAAACTTACAGAGATCCTCCTGCCTCAGCCTCCTGAGTGCTGAGCTTACAGGTGTGTGCTACCCCCTAAGACTCAATTTTTAACTGAAATGTTAAACTACAAAACCTGCACACATCTACAGGGTAACAAGTGTCCACACACACACACTGTGGCCTGCTCCTGCTTCCTCCTGTCCTTGTGAGTGTTCACTCCTGACTCAAGTGCTTCCCACTGCCAGGGCTGAGCTGTGGGCCTTTTTGTGTATTCCTTGCTTTCAACTGATTGGGAACCTTGCTCTTCAGTCACTTCACAAACCCAGCCCCAGAGTCCCTGTGGAGAGGGTACAAGGTGGCCCACACTGACCAGCAGCCCTGAGAGCCCAGGCTACCAGCCTGCAGCACCAGGCTTAGACTCTGTACCAGGTATCCTACTGCTGTGAGTCCAAGTGAAGCTCTTTTGAAGTGCATTTTACCAGCCAGGACCCACCATTCCCCAGGTCAGTGCTGACCACATGGACTTTAAACAAACAAGCCCAGTGTGTGTAAAGAGCTGAGCAGTCAGAGCTGCAGTGTCGGAAGTCGCTCTGCATGATCTCACTGGTTCCCAATAAACCCCCCACTTCCTGAGGCCATTTAAACCTCTGAGCATAGCCAAAAAGAAGGCACAATATCTTTCTGCCCAATGGGCACAGAACTCTCGGTCTGTGGGTGATGGACTCCATGCCCACCCATTAGGGTACCAGGGTCATGGGATGTGGGGGGCTTTTTACTGCAGAGGGACAGGTGGGGCCAGAACAAAGGACTAACAGGATTGGAGCAAAGGTCAGCAGGGTGGGCACTGGCCAGTGCGGAGACCCCTGTGAAAAGCGGAGTTCCGAGTGTGGTCAGGGTCTCAATTAACCCCACCAAGGGTGGGAAGGTAGATCTGATTCAGGGGTGGAGCATCTGCCCAGCATGCACAGGGTCGGGGCTGATACCTGCACAGTGGAAGGGGTGCAGGGAAAGAACAGGAACAGGAGAAAGAAGAGGATGAGGACAAAGAAGAAGAATAAACAAAAGAAAATAAATTAACTCCACAGCCTTCTGCAGCCCGAGACTCTCTGGAGGGCCTAGCTGCTCAAGTGCTCTTCCAGCCTCACGCCCAGCAGCATCTGTCCCTGACAGATGTTTCCAGCAGCCCGCAAGGCACACGCACCATTGAGGACAATTAGCACCTTCTTCCACTGCATGTTGCCCACTTTGGGAGTGTGGCAGAAGAGAATCTTGTGCTTGTCACTGACAAATATTCGGTCCAGTACGAACTTGGGAGACAGGTGTGTGCGAGAGATTGCTCAGGGCCTCATCCCTGCACATGTTCCGGATGAGCTCCAGGCACTCCAGGTGGACCAGGGGCTGGACAGGCCACCAGTCTGTGAGCATCCTCCCTGTCAGCTGCGGTGGCAAGAGGCAGAAGGGGCACAGGGATCATGGGGAACCAACAGGAGCCATCACTGCTGGGCCATCCTCTTCCCTCCCTCCTGTTTCTACTTCCTGCCACTTCTGGGGCCTCTCTCTTCATCCTGTCCCCTCGGGGGCTGTTACACACAGGACAGCGATGTGTAGCTGCTCCTGCGCACTCATCTGGGCAGAGGCGACTCAAAACTAGAGAAGACAGGGAAGCTCCAGTCCCTGGACAGGGTGGCACCAGGAACGGTCCCAACACGAGGGGACTGGAGCTTATGCTCCACGCTGGCTCCTCCTGCTCTGGGGGCAGCACACTCACCCCACAGCTGCCTGCTGGGTCTTGACCAGTTGGGGCTTGGGGGACACACCCGGGACATGTACGTGGATGTATGTGCACATGTGTGCTCAGGCTGGAGAGAAAAACAGAGGGACGCACAGAACACACAGCGGGTGGGGGTTCCAACTCTGCACGTCTGCCCCAGAGCCAGCCAGTCCTCCCAGGAATGTCCCAGGCAGCGAGGCTGGTCCAAACCCTGCTCTGCCTGTGGTGCTGAGGTTTCTGAAACACTTCTGCTGCTTCCTCAACATTTTCCCTGGAACCTGGACTTCATCCAGATCAGGAGCAGGGTGCCACCTCCAAACAAGTGCTCTGGAAATCTCGGAAAAGCCTCCATGGCTGGCAAATTTGGCTTTTCTTTCCACTAAGGTATTAAATACAAAGAACTTGTCATTCAATTGTGTTTACCAAGAAGCATTGTTTTCTGCCCTCCCAGCCACTGCAGCAAATACAGAAAATCAATTTAAATCACTGATCGGATTTTCTACTCTTTTCCTGTCCAAGCATTTGGGTATAGGATGCACAAAACAGATCTGAAGGGAAGTTCTGGAGCCTGATACCCTCTGGTGAAAACATGCTGGGCTGCTCTACAGTGTGACAGTTCACTCCGCAGGGACTCACGGCCTTTGCTGTGAAGCTGGCTGCAGGAGAACAAAAGAGATGGGGTGGGGTGGGGGCACCAGGCTGAGAGCCAAGCCCACCCCCCTGCCCGTGGCATGGGTGTCAGTGAGCAGAGCCTGAGCTTCCCAATTATATACTAAGAATAAAAATGCCTAAGTCTTAGAGGCCTCTGCTAAGAGCTCATTATTCTAGAAACCCAGCAAAGGGCTCCACAAACCTTACAGCACATTCTGTCTGAGTCCCTCACCCAGGACCAACCCCCTCCCTCCAGGGGCCATGTTATGAAAGCACCTTCCCTGCCCTGGAGCTGGAGCTGCTCCCTCTCTCACTGTAACTAAACACCTGGCCCCTCAGCTGGTTCTGGGGAAGCCCCTCCTGTTCTCTACAGCCCTGTTTACCTCACTTCCTGTCTCTGGAAACCCTCTGAGTGCCCTCTTGCCTTGGATGCAGCACTCCTGGGTGTCTCCCAGAGGACCTCAGACTGAACCTCTCCTAGTCAGCACCTGAGATATACACCCTGGGCTCACTCTCTGCCGGCCAGGGATGCTTTCCATGCTGGGCTCAGATCTGCCATCTTCCTCAGAACTGAGGATAGCTTGGCTTAACTCCAGGCTAGGGAATACCTTCGGGCTTGCCTGACCCAGCTCACTTCCATCTCAGGATGGGGCCAGCGGTGAAAGCAGTGCCTCAAGAGCACCACCATCACCCCGCAAGGAGCCACAATGAACTCAGAGCCAAAGGGGCCTCTGGGGCATGTGTGCTGGGGTCACAGCCGCCTCAGACTCTGCCTGTGAGACTGGCCTCTTCCCAGATGGGCTCCGGCATCCACACAGCTCAGAGGCCTGATTTTCTCTGTTGTGCAACATCCCCCAGTTCTAGTGAGAGACCTTCTCACACTCCCAGTTTTTTCCTGAACTTCCCACCACACTCTCGCTCCCTGGATGCTCAGCAGGCCAGGAATTTAGCAAAGCCTTCTCAGAGCCTCCACAAGCAAGGAATATAAAACACATGTGGCTTCATACCTTCCCAAATGGAAGCTAAAAGGTGAACATAAATATACAGAAGTAGCTGCAGGCTGTGTATCCCTTAACCAAAATGCTTGGGACCACAGAACTCTTTGACTCTGGAATACCTGTGTGTTATGTAATGAGCTCTCTGCAAAAGCACAAATTTCATTTAGCTTCATATATATCTATCTTAAATATGCCTGAAGGGCGTTGTGCATGTTATTTTGTATAACTGTATGGGCACTACAAAGCTTTGTGTTATGGAAGCAACCTCCAGGGAATGGTGTTGGCCCTCAGAGGGTCTCGGCTCTTGGAGCACAATGGATTCCAGATGGGTAGCCCATGCCATGGGGCAGGCAACAGTGACAAATGAACCACTGCGGGTGGCAGCAGGAGGGGACGCTGTGTGGGCTCCTTGAGGACAACCGCGCCCGTGTCAGAGGGGACTGGACTTGTACCCACTTTCGCTTCCCCAGGAAAGTACTTCTCTTCTGCCAGCCTCCCCGCTTCTGGCACAGTTGTCAGGAACAGAAGCTCCTGTTTGGTGCTGTACCCTGGAAAACAGAGAGGTTACAGCATCTTTTCTCTGAGGAACAGGGATAGATCACAATGCCTGGGTGACAGGTGCTGGGCAACTGGAGGGCAGTCTTCCCAAAACTCAGCAGCAGCGCCTGGCACATCTCATTTAAAGATGAACTCAGAAGCAATCACAGGTTTAGCTATAAAATGTTCAGCTCTCACAGTTTAACAAAACAGCACAGGAGAAAAGCTTTGGAAAAACTGAACTTCACTAAAATAAAACTTGTGCACTATGAAATAAATGCTACCTAAGGAAGAAGAAAAAGACAAGTGACAAAAAGAAACTATTTACAAATGTATCTGATAAGGACTTGTATTTGGAATATAAAAGGAACCATCAAAACTCAATGGTTAAAAAAAACAAGTCAGTTAAAAACTGGGCAAGGCATGCACAGGTATTTCCTGGAAAGGAAGAATAAAAAACTCTGGAAAGATGTTCAAGGTCATTTGCTGAGAGATAAATGCAAGGGGACCTCCCAAGGCACCTAGCAGAACGTCTTTGGAGAAACCTGACCACTTATGGGACACCCAAGAGAACAGAAAAGGGGCCAGCTACTCTGGAAACAAAGCACATTGGGGAAAACCTAGCAGGCAGTGACCACAGGACCCAGCATTGCACTCACTGGCTTTTAATCCAGAGAAGTTAAAATTTATATTCCTGCAAAGACCTGTATGCAAGTGACTATAGCAGCTCGCTCTGCAGTAGGCGGACTGGATATGGCCCTCATGTCCTTCAACATGTGGATGGTTAGCAGATGTGGAATAACACCGCAGCCATAAACTGAAAGACTCACTGATACAAACAAGCTGGTGAATCTCCAGGGAGTTGCGCTAAGTGAGAAAAGCCAATCCCTAAAGTTACATATCTAAGACATTTTGGAACGTGATAAGATCCCAGAGGAGAATGCAGTCCTTGTTATAAGAGGTCAAGGAGGGTGTGGGCATGGCTGGCAGCAGGATGGATCACCATGGTGACGGAAACATTCTCACCTGTACTGTATCCATGGCAATGCTCTGCTTCTGGTACTGCACTATGATCCTGCAAAATCCTACCACTGGGACCAGCTAGACAAAGGAGATCAGGACTTCTGTATCATTTCTTACAATGGGGTGCACTCCAAAATGATCTCCTGATGAAAACTTTAATTTACAAAAAACCAACCCACAGTCAAGTTAGTACTTTCACATTAAAAGAAGTCATGGGATTCAAAACCAGGCCAGAGGAATCCTAAGTGCTCACCCAGTGCTGAAATTTCTAATCATATTGATTCTGCAGAAACCTCTGGGGTAGACTTTGAAGGTCATTTTCAGCATTTACTTGCAAACTTTTGCAAGATTTCATCGTTAGAAAGTAGGTATCAAATGAATGAATAAAATCTGAGTACACAGTAGCATGTTTCATTTTTAAAAATCAAAACTTCTTCCTCTTGGGTCACTGACACCCACACTTTCCCAGTGTATTCACCTCCCTGAGTCCGGCTGTTAGGCCTCTGCCTACTACCTTCCTTTCCTGTGTATCAAGGGTAGAAAAAAACCTATCAGTGCCCTGAGGATTAATCTGCCCCCAAAGATAACATTTTTCTGATGTTAAGGTTCTATGTATCTGTTCCCCAACTTGTCTAACTCCAAATCAACTAGATTCAGATAAAAACCTACAGCCCAGGTAATGTCTGCCTTTCTTTTGACAGTGCTTCTCTGAAGGAGGCAAATTGCATCACTGTCATGGCACGATAGAGGTCCTTTGTCTACTCTGCTCATGGGGAGTAGATCTTCAGCTTTGAGGTGCAGGATTTTGCCCTAGAAAGGGTGGACACTGTCCCTACAATGCCTTTCTTCTGTTAGAGTCTTTGTTATGCATCTACTTTTTAACACAAGGTCTAAACTTACCAGTGAAAGTACTGCTCTGTTCTTCTGAGAGCGATCATAACACCTGTCTCACTAGCAGCAGGGGGAACTGGTCACCCAGTCTTGTCCCATGCACATGGCAGGTGGGTGCGCGGGATAGTCAAGTCTCAGGCAGGTTCCTCCCAGGTGAGGGGAGGACGCAGATGGACAGCAGGGAGGGGTCAGTGTCTAGAGATACACCAGACCCACAAGATGTCAGTTTGATTCTGAGTCTTCACAGTTCAGCATCAAAAACCTATCATGGGCAGAATAGATCTCCTGTAACACGCAAGTCCTGCCGATCCCAGTGCGACATGACACTGCAACATGCTAAGGATCATCATGACACAAACATCATCCTGGCTCCATCACCAAGCAGAAAGGGGACCATCACGGTGCAAAATGAAAAGCGTTCCATCGATGGCCGCTGGGGAAAAATGTGCCCTCCCCTCAGCTTGGGTGGCTGGAAATCACACCGAACGGGAGGTGTAAAGGAAACACTACTACACCCTGGCTTGAGTGCTGGCCAAGGGGTCTGTTTCCCACAGACAGAGCCAGCCAAAGGAGCAGCCCAGGGCCACCCAAGTCCCTGAGCACCAAGGTTCTGCTCCCAGTCACAAGAAAGGAAAGGAATTTTGCTATGACAGAGACCACTGTGCTGCATGTAGTGTCACCAGGGGCTTCTGTTCAAAAGCAAGAACACTGTTGCTGGGGGTGGTGGCTCATGTCTGTAATCCCAGCATTCGGGAGGCACAGACAAGAGGATTGCTGAGTTCAGGGCTTGCCTGGGTTACATAGTGAGCACAGGGCCAGCCTGGACTACAAAGCGAGACCCTGTCTCAAAAAAAAAAAAAAAAAGCAAGAACACTGTGAACATGTGTGAAATAAGCTCCAAGCCCTCATGGCCACATGCCCACAAGCCTCTTAGGTTTCCTGATCTGCCAGTGGGCTGAAAAGTGTCCTCTGATGAAGGGGCCTGGTGAGGCCTTGGGAATACACCCTCTAATCCATAGCTTATGCTGGACGTGGTGGCCCAGGCCGGTCATCTCAGCACTTGGCAGGCAGAGGAAGGAGGATTGCAGAGTTCCAGGCCAGCCTGAACAAATGGGGAATGGTCCTCTGTGGTCCAAGCCAGACTTACTGCAGGAAAATTCCCACTTGAAAACATTTCTCTTGTCCATCATGTCCAGCCTGGTCCTGCCTAGCATGCTGAGACTTGCCCAAGCCAACATCCTAACCCTAACTCTGAAATAATTTTATTATTTCTACCTCCCCATCAAATGAGGTGCCAGCCCCATGCTTTGTATTATCCAATAAGCTTACTGTCAGCATTTCCTGTCAGCCAAGAGAATCACCGAGCGCACCTGTAATGCATACTCCACCTCTGTAACCAGAGAATGTATGTCAAATGAGCCTTGTTTGTACCCTTCCCCTCTCAAAAGGTATAGCCTTCCTTTTAAGGTGCCATCTGCCATGCACAGATGCAGGCTGGCCCGCCAGTGGAAGCATAAAGCTTTACTTTCACTTTGTCTCCACAGCTCCTCATACTTTCCATCTTCCTGGACTAGCAGAAAAAGTTGTATCACGTGAACAGCAATTTTGCTGTTTCAGAACTTTATAGTGAGACCTTGTCTTGGAAAAAAATCCAAAAACATGCCACCTTAGTGCAAGGCCCTTGCCAGCAGTCCACAGGAAGGTGCTGAGGGCTGTCCCTTGCTGCTGGGTCACCCAGACCAGCCAGATGTCCTGCATGCAAGGTCACTCCTGGCATCTGCTACACCCAAGGGACGTGTGCCTCTGTGATGCAACAGCGAGTAATATCCCTCAGGAGTCAGGTCAGGTTGGGCTGCATGGTGGTGATCGCCCCACAAGTTCAGCAACCTGATGGTCAAGAACCTTACTCTCTGCGAGTTCACCACACACTGCATGGCCACAGCACCCTCACCCAACCTTGTGCTGGGAAAGGGGGTATGAGGCCAGC
Organism: Thryonomys swinderianus; assembly: GCA_004025085.1. Classification (NCBI taxonomy): domain Eukaryota; kingdom Metazoa; phylum Chordata; class Mammalia; order Rodentia; family Thryonomyidae; genus Thryonomys; species Thryonomys swinderianus. The sequence continues at coordinate 2,844 of PVIC010031208.1, read as the reverse complement.
TGTGTCTGGCTCTGAAGCACTGGGGCCACACCATCACCCCAAATGTCAGGGGTGAAGGACAGCTTCCTGTCTCAAGGTAAACTGGTAGAGTGCCGGGTAGAAGGAGTCAAAAACATCCAAAGAACTTTCCTCCAGGCAGAGACCCCAAAACCCTTCCTCTTCTTTCTCTGCTTTTACCCACGGTCCTCCTGCAGCTCACTCCCTGTTCCAAATGCTTCTCAACCGCCTATGCTTTTCTGGAAACACCCAGCATAAACCTTCACACATTCAGGACATCCAGGCTGAGTACATCTCATTTATCAGACCTGTTTAGCAGCTCTCCTGCCAGGAATAGTAGAACCCAAGGGCACACATATTATGTAACTATTATTAGTCATGCTGTGGGCGACAAGGTCAGGCTCAGGTTGGCCTTGGACTTGTGGGCTCAAGTGATTCTCCAGCCTCAGCCTCCAGCTAAGCTTACAGCTAGGACTACAGGTGCATGCCACACATCTGGCTTGTTTAAATAGTGCAGGTAGATGGAGGTCTTGCTTAAACATATTATATACATTCCTACTTTTAAAGGAAATAGAACACAAACAATGCTGTGTTGTGAGGCTTCCTTCCCAGCAGAGGACATTTAGGGTGTCGGGACAATCGTGACTTGCTGATTCTCGACGTCACTGTGTCTCTCAAATTCCCAGCTCAGCTCCATATTTGAGTGTCCACCAACCTCGCTCCTGCAGATTAGAATGCATTTGTCTCTGGCACCATGTCATCTGAGGACCCCGGAGTGCTTCCAGGGTGAGGACACTGTCTTAACAAGGCTGGTCCCCATGGGTGGCCTGTGCTATGCTGAGTCACAGCCAAAGTTCCTACCACTCCCTGACTCACCCTGGCTCTTTCCATAGAGCCCCTGGTCTCAACTGTGAGCCTGATGCCCTAACACTTCTAAGAGATTGCTAGGAAAATGAATCCACCTTGAGACCATAATGTTAAGGGAAACAAGCCACACATACAAACTTCAATATTGCACAGTTTCTCTTACATAAGAACCCTAAGTAAATATTAAAGAATAAAATAAAAGAGAATAGGGAGTAGGAAGATAGAACATTTGCAAAACAGGAAGGGGGCCAAAAGATGGAGGGGGAGGAGGGGAGTGGAAGAGGATGAGAAAAGAATCAAAGTGTTCCGTGCATGCACAACTTCCCACAGTGAGGGTGACCATCACCACTGCAAACAAAGCTTCAGGAAAACAAAACCCTTTATAAAAGCACCAGCAGGGCACCCCCACCCCAGGATCTCCCTCCCAGGCTGAAGCCCTCGGGCCAATCTAGGGCTGCTGATGGCTGTTCCCACAGCTCTCGATCCTCCACGGTGGAGCAGTTGTGGGTCTGAAGAGTGCTGTCCCTGACCTGCACACACTTAGCATGTCCCATCGGAGCCCTGACATCACAACCTGGGTCAGCAAGGGACAAGAACATGATTCAAAGTGCCTCACCAAGACTCTGTCTGCTGCTCTTTAAACCTCTGCATCACAGGCCTCTGCCACATCCAATAAAGGTGAGTTGACAATCCTTTAAGATGGTGAGACAACACATATCTGAACAACTCTCCTTCCACAGCACTGCATGTAACCTTTACATATGGGCCACCAATGTGGGCCACAACCTGCGGCCTGGTACGCTGAGCCACTGCAGCTGTCTCTTAGAGGACACAAAGCAGAGAGAACTTCCAAGCCGGGAGCTGCACTGTGCTGTGCTACAGGGCTCTGCATTCAGGACCCTCCAGCAACCTGTGAGCTGTGCACCCACTTTGGTTCGAGGGCCGCTGGCACTCGTACTGGGAGCAGTAACACTGCCAGCACTCCCCTGGCCAGAGCCCGGGTACCAGAGAGCAGATCTACCATCTGGGTCTTTAGAGGCCACACCTACCATCCAGGTCTTTAAAGGTCAGCGTGATGAACTTGCTCGCCACCATGAACATAAAAATCACCCAGAAGCATGCGGCCAACAGTAGCCACTGGTGGTGCATGTTGTCACACATCAGCAATTCAACAACTCTTCCTGGAAAACACAAGCAAATCACTTCAGCAAAAGAGCAGGAAGAGCAGGTGAATTCAATAAGCAGAATCTACACAAATGCTTGTGCTATCTTCCCTTTGCTCTGGTGGGTATTTGGGCTTAGTGTTTAACATTTCATATTTCATTAATGATATGACAGGATTCATTTAGCAATTTGATCAAATTTGAAATACCTCAGTGAAGGGGAAATTATGAGAAAGGCCATGCCTGTTTATTTCTGGAAGCCTGGATGAGACTTTTTTTTCTCATACATTTGCCTCTTGGCTCTTGTCTTGCCTGGACCAAGGCCACCATGTGACCCCAGAGCCAAGTGGGCCACTGGGCATCTACTGAGGACTAGACCTTCACAGACAGAAACTTACAGAGGACAGAAACCCCCAAAGGCAGTGCTCAGTAGGCTGGATAAGGCCCTCACTGGCTGCCAGGGCAGGTAATGGTAACACACATTTGTGATCCTGGGACTCTGGGAGGCTGAGACAGAAGGGCTACAAGTCCAAACCCACCTGCCCAGAAAAATAAAGACTTAGTGAGACCTTATCTCAAAGGAAAAAGTTAAAAAGCAGAGGACTTGGATTCAATTTCCAGTACCAGAAATAAAAAGCAGAGAAGCCGGGCTGGGTAGTTCAAGCCAGTTATCCTAGCACTTGGGAGACAGAGGCAGGAGGATTGCTGAGTTCGAGGCTTGCCTGAGCTATGTAGTGAGCTCAGGACCAGCCTGAACTTCAAACCGAGACCCTGTCTTCAGAAAAGAAGAAGGAGAAGGGGAAGGGGAAGGGGAAGG
>PVIC010031207.1:0-21467 GCA_004025085.1 Thryonomys swinderianus | reverse complement strand
TGCTTTGTAGTTCAGGCTGGCCCTGAGCTCACTATGTAGCCCAGGCAAGCCTCGAACTCAGCAATCCTCCTGTCTCTGCCTCCCGAGTGCTGGTATGACAGACGTGAGCCACCACGCCCGGCCAGTTCATCTTTCTTTTGGAAACAAGGTCTTGCTATGTGATTCAGGATGGGTGTGAGCTCCTTATGTAGCCCAGAGTGGCCTCAAACTTGAAGCACTCCTCTTGCCTCAGCCTCCTAGAGTGCTGAGATTCAGGGGCGCACCTTCACACCTGCATTTTAGGTTACCAATTTTTGATTATCAAAATTTAGGTTTGTATAGCCTCAACGGTATGTTTGCTTTCTATTTTATTTTTTTCATCTGTATTATCATCCTTCTAGTCTATTTGGGTCGAACTTGCTGGATTTTCCTCTCACTTTGTCACATAGAGGTTTAGTGCATTGATTCAGCTTTTCTTCTCTTCTAAAACATACATTTAAAAGACCTGTGCCTTTGCAGGAGGGAGAGTGCCTTCTGCAGGCTGGGGCAGCTGGGGGAAGGGTCACAGAGAACAGAGCACCTCATTTTTCAAAAGAGAAGTGTCGCAAGCTGTGAGAATGTTACAAAGAAGGACTTGATGTGGGAAAGAATTTAAAATGTTTTTATTGTAGAGAATTTGCAACATAGACATAAGTAGATAAAGTAATGAACCTTGCATGGTTATTGTTTTCAGCTGGAACCAATTCACGGCCCATCTTGTCTCCCACATTAGTTCCGACTCCAGTGTTATTCTGAAGGAAACCCTGGACTTCAAAGATGTCAGTATACATAGGACTCCTATTTAACACAGAACTTTGAAGTAGCCAAGGCGACTTGCAATAGGTGAATGGAAAAATAAACTATTGGTATATCCAGCAAATGACATATTCAGCACTAAAAAGAAATGAATTATCTAGCTGTGAAGAGAGCTACTCTGAAAAAGCTACCTACTGTATCATTCTAACTATGGGTCATTCTGGAAAAGGCAAAACTACAGGGACAAGGAAAAGGCCAGTGCCTGGCCCAAGTTCGGGAAGGGAGCCACGGATAGGAGGCGTGTGGACGAATTCTGGGCAGTGAGACTCGTCTGTGTGACACTGCTGGGGTGGATACGCGTCATTCTTTCTCGTCGGGCCCAGCTCCCAGCGCGCACGGCAGTCAGCGTGAAGCAAAAGTCAACTTGGCCCCCGGAAGACATTGCTCCCTCCGCACACGTCACCCGCGTAACAGAGGATCCGCCCTGGGAGGACCGTGATAGCGAGGAGGCTCTGAAAGTGTGGGTAGGAAACAGAGCGGTGAGCTGCACATTTTCCTCTCCGTTTTGGTGTCAACCTGAAAGTTGTCTAAAACCTACACGTACAGTATTGTTTTGAAGAAACAAAAAACAAAAGCCGTAGCACATCAGGGACCTTGTAACGAGCCACTATGTCTTCATTTTTGAATGTAAAAGTTCTCCCAAAGTTTTTGGTTCCTGCACAATTCTGTTACAAGTGGCAAGGTGTTCTTGTCCTCGGGTCCACGCCAGAATGTTAGAAATTCTTCTTTTTTTTCTTTTTCTTTTCTTTGTTTTTTGAGAGACAAGGTCTCTCTATGTAGTTCATGCTGGCCTTGAACTCGCTATATGGCCCAGGCTGGCATCAAACTCTTTGAACATTTTTTAATAGAAAAATTTTATCTAGATATAAGTGAAGTCTTTAAAACAGTAAGACAAAAACAGAACACATCCCTCTAGGAAAAACTATGGCTATGGTGAGACAAATCAGCAAACATATCACTTTATTGAGTATAGTGCCTAAATTTTAAAATAAAAATGTCCACACTCTTGTTAAAACATTAAGTCTTTGTCAAAAATGTATTTTTTACTTTAGGGTATAGGATTGAAGGACAAGATAATACAAGTAAAGAAAATTTACAAGAAAAAAACGACAAAAATTTTTCAATGAAAGTACTATAACATTCAAACTTGATTTAAACATAACAAAAAAACCCAAGATTGCAGATAAAAATGTTTATGGATTTTTCAAACATAAATAAATGAAATCATATTGAGGCAGCAGGGCTCATGCTAATGACTAGCCGGAAGTAACAGAGTGTACTCTACTTGAAAAAAAAATCTTTAATGTGCAAATAACAAACTCAAATGATGGACTGCAGCAACTTAATTATCACTGCTATTTTTCTTACTTCCAAAGTAAAGCCTTGATTAAACCGTTCATACCCTATGTTACTCATACCGTTACTTCAGAGATTGAGGAACTATATACAACAAATGAATTTATTTTCACCATAGGGATAACCTACTGTACCTCTCTGCCAATGTAACTTGAAAACCTTCCATGTCAAAACAATTTGACAGCAGATATAAACAAATAAATACACAGCGATCTTCCATTATAGTCCTTTAAAGGTCCATGTTAATTCACGCTGTTAACTGTACAATCGCAGTGCATAGAATCCAAGTATAAGCAGTTGGGGTGGCTTTCAAAGTAATGCTGGATCCCTCACTTTATTTACAATCCCACTATAATCAGAAAATTCATCTCATAGGCCCTATCATGCTTTAATCATTGAGTGGCAGGAGTTAATGAAAACTTGTCCTGTTACAGTGCCTGTTGCTGGCAACGGACGAACTGAAATGACCAAGGAAATCATTGTTATTGCACAATACATGAGGATGTGGAACTTTTCCAAAAGTTTAAAAAAATTTTAAAAATGGAATTATATTTGACATTTCCTGACACCTGCATTAATACTGTATGACCAATAAAAGCATGTCAGTTGCGTGGACCGAACCGGCAATCAACATGTGCCCAGAATGCACACGAGTAAAAATGCAGTAAGAGGAAGTAGATTTCATTTCCTATAGGTCACTTCCAGTCAAAGGTTAAAGTTGAAAGACTGAGTGGTCAAAGGGCTTATTTTCTCAGTAGGACTATCTTCTGCGACGAGGATGATAACAGTGACATCAACAAGTATCCTGATGCCACCATTTTGTTTTCTTTGGACTCCTGTTACATGTTTGCATATGGAATTATCTGGTGGGCGTCTCTTTTCTTTGCAGCTGGAAAGCATGTTAATAATGCTAAGACAAACTGCCTGGACTGAGAGCGCCGTTTGAATGGATAAACAGATATGACCATTGTTGTAAACATGAGAATGAACAGGAATGTTTTCACCAGTAAACATAACCTGAGGAAAGTCAAAAGGATGTTGACTACTAAATTTAAACAGAAGTTGAAATTTTTCCTCTTCATATAAGGTACCTGGTGCACTTTCCATGTCTACAATCCACTGTGTGATTGAATTTTAAACCTCTTTTCATTTAAAGTCACCCGAGGAGATAGATCATTTTGCAAAGCCAGCGGTTCTTTCTGTAGTCATTTCTGCATTGATGCCACGATGGAACGATCTCCGCTGGCATCAGACTCATAGATCGATCCTCCTGCCTCAGCCTCCTGAGTGTTGGGATTATAGGCATGTTCCGCTACACCCGGCCCTAGAAGTTCTTGTTTCATGGAAACGCTTGCTTTTGAGCTTACAACTGATGGCATAACACATGTACGTGTGAGAACTTCGCATTTAAATCTCTGTGTACACTCACTTTGAGCTCTTAATTGAGTCATAATAACTGGGAGAGAATATATTATATTCTGGTAGCACCAAGGGGATTCAGAGTCACTGGGATGAAAGATCTGGAAGAGTTGGGAAATCCCAAAGGAAACACTCATTTCTCCCAGATTGGCTCAGTTCGCTTTTCCGGTGACCCTGCAGACTCTTCACTGAAGCTTGCTTTTTCTTTTCTTTCCTTCTTTTTTTCAATTTTAACACATAAATTTTATTTTATTTTTCTCAATTGATTTTATTGGTACATTTCATATATATATATAATGATCACATTCAGTATCGAGGGTCTGTACCAGTACATGACACATCTTGATTCTCATTTTTCCCCCTTTCCTCTGCCCTCCCTACGACTCCCCGCACTGGACTTTCCAGTGTCTCTTTAGTGTCTGTTGCTTTGTTTCCCACCTTCAGAGTGGGCGGAGACAGTGGCAGTTCACGGCCCTCCAGGGGAGCCTGCATAAGTATTTGTGTGACTTGTTGTTGTGTTGCACACACCCTGTCGCACACACCTCACAGGATCTGGGGCTAGGTGAGGGCTGTGCTCGAAAGCTAAAGGTTTAGGGTCATGTAGCCTGGTCCAAAGTCCAGCATCACTGTCCCCTACCCACGTGACCTTGGGGAAGTCGCGGAGTCTTTTGAAATGACAGTAGTAAACAGCAGCGCCTTCATAGGGCTGGGTTACATAGTAAAGTAGTTGGTGGTACTTAAGTGCTCTATAAAAACCTTTTTTATGATCTTAAAAGTGTTAGTGGGGACTAGAGCAGTATTGATGCCGCAGGACAGTGGGTGTTGATTGAAGAAGTTGGTGATTGTGCTCCTGCCTTTGACCCTTTCTTCTCAGCAACTACACAGCAGGTAAAAAGCAACTGGGAGTGAGTGTGGTGGCACACACCTGTAGTCCCAGCTACTCTGAGGCCGGGGCAGGAGGATCCCTTGAACCCAGGTGTTTGAGACCAGCCTGGATGATATAGCATGACACACATCTCAAACAAAACAACAAAACAGTAACAGCAGCAAACAAAAAGCAGCAGCAACAACATCCCCGCCAAATTCTATAACCTGGAAGGAGGCAGGTTTTTGTTACCGGTTTTGTAACCTTAGGCAAGGTCACTAAGTTTGCTATGCTTCGGTGTCCTCATCTATAAAGGAAGCCCAATCATCCACCCACCTCACGGGATTATTGTCAGGATTGATAGTGAAATATTACTTTACACTTCTACGTGCAATTATGTTCAGGAGTGCATGGCCCTCATTGTCTAATTATATATAGTGAGTGATTGACATACTTAGGGTGGATGAACTATAGATTAATTATATTATACAAATAGAAAGTGGAAGGAAGAGAAACATGCAAAGCAAATACTCTATATAGTTATTATAGTAGCAATTAATGTTTATTAAGTACTTGCTACAGGTCAGCTATTGACTTAAATTCTTGCTATATATTATCTCACTAATCCTGCCACAGTCCTTTGAGGCAGGAGCTGCTATTGTTTGTACAGCTGAGGAAAATCAAGTACAGAAACTAAGTAACTTGCTTAAAACCACAGAGTAGAGCCAGGGTTTCAACTCAGAGTCTGACTTCCTATCCCCCCCTCCGTGCCGCCATCATTCCTTGGCACAGTAGTGCTCCGAGAATCATGGGCTTGGGCTGGTAGTTCTTTTCACTTTTTGAATTATTGACCCTGCTTCAGAAAGCAGCAAGAATAACGGGACACATGCGCTCAAAATGAGGGGGACTGAGCCCAGAATTTAGCTCAGCGCCATGGATTTAGCTCAGTGGTGCCGTGCCTGACTTCTAAGCTCAAGGTCCTGAGTTTAATCCCCATACCATAAAGCAACAACAACAAAAACCCAAAAAGGCAAAATGTGGGGGGCAATCACTTTAAGGGGCTTAATGGTGTCATGTCTTTAGCTGTAATAAAGTTTTTCTTTTTGTGTGGGGGATCAAATTCAGGACCTTGTGCTTGCCAGGCAGGCACAGCACCACTGAGCTACATTCCTGGCCCAAACTGTAAGAATTCTTTAAAAAGTGAAACATTTGCCGGGCATGGTGGCTCACACCTGTAATCCCAGCACTCAGGAGGCAGAGACAGGAGGATTGCTGAGTTCTAGGCTTGCCTGGACTACATAGTGAGCTCAGGGCCAGCCTGAACTACAAAATGAGACCCTGTCTCAAAAAAAAAAAAAAAAAGTGAAACATTCACCACGGTAGTAATCAAAGTTCTCAGCATAGAGAGATGACATTTGTCAGTGAAGCTTTAGCATGCCCTGAGACACGCACACGTTGCTGCAGTTCCCAGAACGCTTGCCTTTGCCAGGGCCTTGGTGTCTTCCCTGCTGTCCAGCAGGGAAACTTTGATACTCCGGCTGTCCTTGCTGAGAATCCGGCTCTTGTGTATTGAAGCCACAGGGTTTTTCAGTTTTATCTTAAATATCAATGGCCAGTGTCTACTCTTTTGTTACCATCATGCGTTTGCTTTTCTTCTGGGTCAGGATATCTTGGGTTCCCTTTGCGTAACTGTTTCTCTGCAACTCCACCCAAGACCTGTATCAAGCTGTATTCCCAGCCCAACTTTGTGATTTTTAAAGAGTTTCCAGTGACTGTCATGAATCATTAATTATTAATTAACATTACAGCATCTAATTCCTTCCTAAATGCAGCAAAGTGAATATATCCATAGGAGAAGTCAAGGGCAAAAGAGCTGCAGTGAGATTTGAATGCTGCAGGCCATAGAATGGAATAGGATTCTTAAAATTAATGTCTTAGCAAAATTTTCTATTGCTACATGAGGTGGACTTTGCAGTTATTAAAGAGAAGATTAACCCTTCAGTGCTAACTCTCCAATTCCAAGAGAGAACTGTTGCATTTATTAATTTGTTCCATTTCGACTTATTTTCTCTTTTTGTTCTTTTAGCAAGTCAGAGTTTTCTCTCAGAAGCTTACCTATTTAATACTCAAGCTCTAGAGTGAATTTCGGGTTTTAATATATTCGATAAACACTGCAGCAAAATGAAATATTGGAAGTGTTGTAGTTTATTTGTTTTAAAACAAAAATTTGATGTTTTCCTAAGGTCCAGAATATATTGACCTTTACATTTTAGATTTTCTGTATTTTACAGGAAAAGCACAGTCACTTAAATGAGCTTTACTTTAAGAGAAGTTGGTATTTGAGAAAGAAGATTTACAAAATGGATATCTGAGGAAATGATTATTTGCATTTAAAATATTTTTCACTTCAAACAAAGCTTTCCTTATGCTTCCTATTAATATTCAGCTTAGTGAGTAAACTATTTGACTTTTGCACATAAAATTTATTTAGAACCCTAAGTGGAATGTGGAAGCCAAGGTAAGAGATAACTTAAGAAGTATTTTTTCCAGTTAGTAGATGGTTTAAATATTCTGTCCAGTTAGTAGTTGGTTAGTGGTAGTTGGTGGATTAGGAAGAAGCAGATGGTGCTACTCCTGCTATTTACTGCCTTCTTTGTAAGAAGGTACTCGTGGTTTGACTGTGTCCCCATGGGCTCACGAGGTGAAGCTTAGTCAGTACAATTTCATTTGGTTTTATATCATACTTCTTTTGTATTTACCAGTATCTCTGAGTATATATGAATATAATTTTTTAAAATTGTGTTCTTCCTAAGTTGCTTAGTTGGCCTCAAACTCTCAGTCTTCCTACTTCAGTCTCCTGAGTATCTGGATTAACTGGAGTACGACACCGTATCTGGCTTTGTTTTTACTATATCCTTAAATACTCGCTCCTCCAAGTCATTCTTTTCAATGACTGGTTATTGTTCCTTTGACTGACTATATTGCGATTCATTCAGCCAGCCCCCTTTGTTGGATATTTGTGAATCCTATTGTAAACAATAGTTCACTGTAAATCTCTGATCCTCCATTTGTGAGAATTTATTCAGTTATACTTTTAAATAGGTTCCTTTTTAGCACTTCGCACTTCCCAGATCCCTGGCTGTTCCTGGAGCCCTGACTGCTATTTATACTGCTCCATCGAGGTCAGATTGTGCAGGGATAACTAACAACAGCGTTCTGGGTGGAGGGTTCTCTGTGACAAGACTGTCTGTGTAATCTTCAGGGAGAAATCCCTTCCCAGTGGCACATATGAGATGGGAAACTGGACAAAAGATAGTCAAACCAAGACTGGTTTGCTCTCTGTGCCCATGTCCATATCTTTGGGCAGCAGCCGTATGAGTAGCCACAGTGCAGTCCTCTAGCTGCGTCTCCCAGGCTTGCACAGGTCTCTGTTGACAGCAGTTCCTTCTCTTCAGTGGTGCTTCCTGCTACAGGCCAGCATCTGCAGGAAGTGGCAGAGGAAGGAAACCATAGCCACGGTTCTCTTGCCAACCTGGAGTCTGGGATTTGCTGGATGAAAGCTGAGCCAAGGTCTGTGTGCCCATGTGTGTGTGTGTGTGTGTGTGTGTGTGTGAGAGAGAGAGAGAGAGAGAGAGAGAGAGAGAGAGAGGGAGAGTGGAATATTCTCCATTTCTCAGGCACCCTCCAGTGAGTACGCAGTTTTCTCTCTTTGGATAATTCCCTCTTCTCTTAGCCAGCTCAGGCTGCCATTGTGAAATATCATCAAATGGATGGTTGTCTGGCTCAAACAACAGATATGCATTTCTTCACAGTTCTGGAGGCTGACGAGCTGAGGTCAAGGTGCTGATGAGTTTGTTTCAGGTGAGTGCTCTCTTCCTGGCATGGAGACTGCCTCCTTCTTCATGTGTCTTCACATGGCAAAGACAGGGCTCTTCCTTTTATTATAGGGCACTGATCTTATCATGAGGACCCACCATTACACTCTTATCAAAACCTACTTGTCTCCAGAGGGCTTGTCTGCAAATATCCCATGGGGTATTAGGGGTTCACATGAAAATGAATATGGCTGCAGTTTAGTCTGTAGATAGAGCCTCAATTTGAACCAATAATTATGAAATTTCCCAGGGAAGCTAGATTTCCCCCCATCTGATGGATAAAATCAGGTCAATATTTTTAAAAATTGTATTCTCTTGGGCCGGAGGGTTAGCTCTGGTGCCTGCCTCCCAAGTGCAAGGTCCTGAGTTCAATCCCTGGTGACCACATACAATGCTGGGCATGGAGACTCACGCCTGCCAGCAATCAATACCACATACCACAGTGTCAGGCATGGTGGCTCACGCCTGTAATCCCAGCACTCGGGAGGCAGAGACAGGAGGATTGCTGAGTTTGAGGCTTGCCTGGGCTACACAGTGAGACCCTGTCTCAAAAAAAAAAAAAAATTTGTATTCTCCTGATGACTAGTGAGGCTGAGTTTTTTCACATGCTGATTTTCATTTGAATTTCTCCTATAAATTCTGTCTTTATTAACTTCGCCCATTCTTCTGGTGTGCTATTTATTTTACTCCAACTAATTCAAAATATTTCTTTACGCAGGAGATGGTCTTATTCACTAAAGTGTCCCTAGTTTAGGAAGAGCTTTTGAACATCAGGCATATTTGTTGGGCTTAATTGGTTGCTTTTTCAGCACCCAGTGAGATGATCAAATGGTATTTATTTGACCTATTGATACGAGACACCTGTAATCGTAAGAGCTTTAAAATGTAGAACAATTAAATATTGATGGGCAAAGGAAACGATGCCAACATGAGGCTTTTGGGAACAGGTTAGGAGGGCGTGTCAAAGACAGTGTGGTCTGCTTTAGCGAACAGCTGGAGTCGGGGTCGGGTCGGGTAGGGCGCCATCGACGGGAGCTCTGTAGTTTATGCAGGATGAGGTACCTGTGGAATTCAGAATAGAAGCTAACTGTAGAACTTAAGAAGATTAATATAGGGTTGGAGGAAGAAGAAATTAACTAACTAGAATTTTGAATAACTAGAATTCTGAATAAAAGCTAACTATAGAATTTAAGAAGATTAATATAGGGTTGGAGGAAGAAGAAATTAACTGACTAGAATTTTGAATAACTAGAATTTTGGATAAAAGCTAACTATAGAATTTAAGAAGATTAATATAGGGTGGAGGAAGAAGAAGACAGAAGCAAGGAGAGGACCCGGATGTCTAGGAATACAATGAAAACAGCTTTTTCCTATACTGATCTAAGTCGGTAGAAAAGAAAGGAGAGGCACAGACCAGTAGGATTCTCCAGTGAGCGAGGCTGAGGAAGAAGGTTCTGTGAGCGAGAAAGAGCCCCTGTGTAAGCACAGATACTAGCACGTCACAGACCTGGCGAGCTGAGTTGGCAGGGTTAAAGCTCAAACTCGCTCTTGGGTTACACAAGATAGCCAAACTGTGCAGAGTGAACGGCAAAAAAACACAAACAAGAATATGTAGGGACGTTTCTCTCCCTGTAGGGAAGTGATATCCTGTTGATAGATGACAAAGAGGAAACACCAACTTTTGCTTTGCTTTCGGTGGACAAGGCCAAGGAAAAGGTCTTCAGACTGAGGGGGAGTGGGGATAGTTCAGTACGGCAGCTGGGTACAGTGGCTGGCGAGAGGAGAGGCTGTCAGAAGGCGCCTCTCTGCTCCCGGGGTCTGTGCTCCAGGGAACGGAGGGAACATTCGGGGATCTCTCAGCTTCTGTTGGGGGACCTCAGAGAGAGCCTTCAGGGCCTTGCTCTAAAACAAGGGGTGGGTATGTGTGAGCAAGTGGAATTCCTAATTTAAAAAAATGTACATGTCACAAACCGCAAATGCGTGATCTTAATGTTTCTTTGGGGACAAACCCCCAAAATAGCATAAGAAGAGGATGAACTGTGGGCTCCCAGCAAAGGAAGTGAGGATCATTAGAACTCTTCACGGGTCACGTGAATCCACGACCGGCCAGCTTTCGTTCTCACAGGCTCACATGACTTAGAGGTAGGGGTGTTACCTAAAGGAGCAGCAACAGCTGGAGAAGCCAGAAAGCAGAGCAGAGCGAGCAGAAAGAAGGGACCAACTAGGGACGTTTGCCACGGAGGAAAGAAGGCTTTGTCAAGCGTGAGGAGGATGATCACGCGGAAGGTGAATCACACACCATCTGCGGGTCTAGGAGGCCACGGTACAGGCCAGTGCGTAGAAGTGACAGAGACCTGGAAGACTCGCCAGAGGGAAGAACTGTGTGACGTTCCTGCCCTGTCCAGTACTGCAGCGGGCTGCTGTCCCTTCCAGTGCGCGGGCTGATGCCAGTCACCTCTTCTGGGGACATGTTCCGTGCACGATGCAGATGTTCTGTGCAAACGCTCAAGCATGGTTGGCTCTGAAGTCCCTCCTGAGTTGGAGATTTTGTCGGCTTAGGATAGTGTTGGTATGAAGGGGACCGAATGGTTTGGAGAGACAAGATGGCGACGCTGTACCTAACAGGGTGGAAAGCCCTGCAGGAGACGGAAGAAACCTCTGTGGTACTGCGCCCGCCTCACAAGTGCGAGGCCCTGAGTTTGATCCCCTGTATGGAAACCGAGTCAGATAAGCTAGAGGAAGACTTCCACTTTCTGAGCCCCGAGGACCAGGACTGTCCCCAAATACTTGAAGGCTGCACTTCAGAGAAAGCCCCAGGTCAACATCCGTCACGGGAATTTTGGGATTTTAAGCACAAAAATTTCAAAATGAAATGTGAATGATGTTCAGAGAGGAAGAGGGCTCTGTCTCACGTGGGTTCCTTTTCTGAGCAGGGCCTGAGACACAGGAGTGCTGAGGACCAGGGCACTGGGCAAGGCGCCCCCCGGAAGACGCCTTGGACACGGGCCAGGAGAGGAAGGGAAAAAGCAGAAGCACGAACAGGGTGGGGTAATGGAGGTAATTCTGTGCGCTGCCAAAGGCCCAGGAGCTGGTTCGAAGGAGAGGGGAGAGTTAGGGACTAGGAGACCCAGGCTGTAATGCTGGCGGGGCCCTTGGGGGTGGGGTCTCACCACGCTGGTCTTTCCTGTTATCACGTACAGGTGACCGACAAGCCTAAAAGTGCTCTGAACAGAAAGAAAGAAAGAAAGAAAGAAAGAAAGAAAGAAAGAAAGAAAGAAAGAAAGAAAGAAAGAAAGAAAGAAAGAAAGAAAGAAAGAAAGAAAGAAAGAAAGAAAGAAAGAAAGAAAGAAAGAAAGAAAGAAAGAAAGAAAGAAAGAAGAGAGAGAGAGAGAGAAAAGAAAAGAAAAGAAAAGAAAAGAAAAGAAAAGAAAAGAAAAGAAAAGAAAGGAAGAAAGAAAAGAAATGAAGAGTCCCGAAACGGAAAGATCCGTGCATGGGTGGGTGTGAGGGTTCGCGCCGGCCTCCCCATCTCCGAGGGCGGGGGAGGGGCCTTGGTAAGAGGAGTGCGGACAGGAAGGCGGGAGGTGAGACGGCCGTAGCGCGGCTCGGCTTGAACACCCTAGGGAGCCCGGCGGGCGGGGCTCAGGCCCGGGCACGTGCAGCGGCGAGGAACCAGCCTGCGCCCCTTCTTCACTCGATCCCTTGCGGAGTCCAGCGGCGGAAAGGAAGGCGCGCCCCTCCCCCACTAGGTGGCACTGAAACGCCTTGTTCGAACAGCAGGAAGGAGGGGTGTGTGTGGGGGAGACAAAAAGAACATGGTGGAGGTGCGCTCGTGAACCCCTGGTGCAGCGCCGGGTGCCTGGCGCTGTGCCTCTCCGGGGCGGCTCTTTACCAGGCGGTGCTTTTGGAGAGAGGGTGGCAAAGAGGGGTGACCGTGTGAGTGAGCACCCTCGTACTCGCAGCTGGGCGGGAGGCTCCCCGCCTTTGCGGCGCGGTCTCGCGTGAGCGAGCCGGGGGCGAGGCCGGGACGCAGCGGGCTCGCCGGAGCCCCACGCGCCCTGGGTCTGGGGCCCCGAAGGCCCGAGATCCAGCGGCCACCTATGTACAACGACGAGGCTGACCGGGTGGACCCTCCCCAAAGTGCCAGCCCCCAACGTTTCAGAACATCTAAGCGTCCTTAATCCCCCAGCAAACTGTCCTCTTGAGACCACGAAAGGACCGGGCCGGCTTCTTTCCTTCTGCGGAGGGAGGGAAGCTGGAGGTGGGTGGCGGTCTAGGTTGGTACTGGCCTCGGTTGGCCGCGAACCCAGGTCGCTCCGCGTTCAGCCTCGAGTGGAAAAGCTTGCAGCAAGCACGGCAAGGCCTGTGGCTTTGGGGGGCGGGGATGAAGATCAGATGGACCCCAGACACGAGCGACGGTAACCGGGGGTCGCTAAGCCCCCTGTAAGAGCCTGCTCTGCAGTCAGCAGCAGTCTTTCCTTTAAAGCACTGTGGTGGGTTGGAGGGAATTTTTCATGGCTCCGAAGAAATAGATGTAGGCACCATCCCTAAATGCATAAGAATACATGTAAACATGCTACATTGCACATATATGTATATGTGCATAAATATGGATGTGGTCGGGCTCGTGCCTTACCTAGACACCATTGACTTGCCTGGTCAGAGAATAAGGCCGAGCTATTCCGTGCCTGGGAAATGGTGCGGTTTATCTTTAAGAAGGCCAGAAAAATAAGAGATGAGGCTCACGTTGCACGGATGACATCACTAGCTTTTGGCCGCGCGCTCCGTGTTCTCGCCGGTGGGTTTTAGCCAAGGCTGCAGCGCCGGGCGCCCGAGCGAACGAGCGCGGCAGCGGCTTCTCCGGCGCCTGCACCCGGGCGAGGCGACTTCCCCAGCTCCCGGGCGCAGCCTGGGCTCCGGCTCCTCCCCGGCACCCGCCGAGCCGACGAGGCCGCGGAGCCGCCGCGGTTGGAGGCGGAGGCAGGGAGGGGAAGCCGCACCACCCAGCTCCTCCCCCACCCTCGCCCCATTCACCTCGGCGACCGTCGCGTGCCGGGAACCTGATCGCCCGACACCGAGGCCGGGACCCGATTCGCTGCGCGCTGCTGCCCAGGGAGCCGGCGTTTCGGCGCCCGGGCGGGCCGTGAAGAAAATGGTGCAATCGCCGAGCGGCTGACCCCGATTGGGCAGAGCGGACCCGGCGCTAGAGTGCCGGGCTCAGGTGGCCGAAAAGGGGGCGGGTGGTTGGAGCAGCCGGGACCGGGGTTTCCTCCCCGTCCGCCGCGTTTCCTTTGCACCTGGACTGCGCGCTCCGGGGTCCGAGGAGCCACACGGAGCGGGGCGCAGGCGGCTCTGGAGGTGGTCGGGCGTGCGCTCCGGGAAGAAGGCGCCGGCGAGCGCGGCGTGACACCCGGCACCTGCCGCGGGGCCCAAGCTCGAGGCGACCGCGCGCCCTGTCCATGGTGTTGACGGCGCCCCGCGCCGCGCGCCCTGCCCGGGGCGCCCTTCCCTGCGCAGCCCGCCTCTCGCGCCCGTCCGCGGCCGCCCGTTCTCAGCCAGCCCCGGGCCAGGACTTGTGCGGTAACGTCGCCCGGGTGCCCGAGCCGTCCGCCTGAATGGCGAGGCCGGAGGCCGGCAGCCGGGGAGCTCGCGGGGAAGAGCGGGCAGAGACCGCGCGTCCGCGGGCAGCCCGGCGCTGAGAGCCCCGCGGGGCCGGCGAGGGACCTGTGGGGACCCGAGGCCGGAGATCTCGAAAAGACTCGACCCCAGGAGGAAGACCGCCTCTGGGCGCGTCTCGGGGCTCGGCTGGCAGAGCGGACAGGCCCGAGAAGCTAGAGGTGTTTCCAGGCGGGAGTCGCAGCGGCCGGCCCTGGCAGCCGGTGGTCTCCCTCGCCGGCCGGCCGCGTCGCAGCACACGAGCAGCTGCCCTCGATCGCACCGCCTCGTCCCCTAGATCTTCCGGCCTCTTGGCTGCACAAAGAATCCGCAGCGGGCTCCACCGCGGCCGAAGGCGCTCGGGCTGTTGCGTCCCGAGCCGGCTGCGCGCAAAGGCCGCGGGTTCGGGGCAGTCGCTCCCTGCCGGGCGGGGAGGGACGGGAGCCCGTCGCCTGGAGTCCGCCGCCGCCCGCGGCCGCGCCTGCCCCGGAGGATGCCCGGGAGTCCGATCAGAACTTTTTAGGCTGCCCGCCGCCTTCCCCGCAGTGCCAGGGCCGAGCGCCCCGCTGTCCTGTTCCCACCCCCACCCCGGCGCCGCCGCTTGGTCCCGGGCGGGCGCGCGGAGGAAGGCGAGGCCGCGGCGGGTCATGCCCAAGGTGTAGGCGAGGCGGAGGCATGGCTGCCGGAAGGTTGCTGCTCTACACGGGCCTCTCGCTGGCGCTCTGCGCCCTCGGCATGCTGGCCGTGGCCATCTGCTCGGACCACTGGTACGAGACGGACGCTAGGAAGCACAGGGACAGGTGCAAGGCCTTCAACACGCGCCGGGTGGACCCCGGCTTCATTTACAACAACAACAACAACTTGCCTCTCCGGGCCAGCCGCTCGCGCCTGGACCGCTGGGAGGGCAAACTCCTGCGGGCCCGGAACCGCCGGCAGCTCTTCGCCATGAGCCCGGCCGACGAGTGCAGCCGGCAGTACAACTCCACCAACATGGGCCTCTGGAGGAAATGCCATCGGCAGGGCTTCGACCCCGAGATCGCCGCCCTCATTCGGAAAGGTAAGCGGAGGCGAGCGAGGCGTGGCGCTGCGGAGAGCAGGTCGCCTCCGGTAGGCTCCGCGGCCCCTCGCCTCCCTCTCCCCCCGGCTGCCCCAAATCTCGGCTTCGGGCGGTTCAGTTCCGCTGGCCGAGCTTCCCACAGGGGTAATGGGGCGTGCTGGGGCTCTGCTCTCTGGCCGCCTCTGCTCTTGCTCTTGGCCCTCCGTATGCGCCTGGAATCTGATGGTCCAGGGCTTTTACCCAGGATGAGGTTTCATCAACCTCAGAGAAGGAAGTGAGGCCTCAGTGTAAGGTTTTGTGCTTGAGGGGAAGCCCTTAGGAGTGACGTGTTCGGGAGAACAGGTTCCGAATCTTAATTTTATTTTAGGTGTTGAATCGATCCCGTGAGGGAACGGGGCACGTCTCCCAGAGAGGGCCTTGCTCGGAGCAGGAACGTCTGTTGGGTGCTGCACCGTACCAGGCGCGCTACAGGCACTGGCCGGATAAACATTAGCTCACAGCGGCCCTTGCGCCGAGCAGCTCCGAGCCTGGTGGGCAGTGGCACATCGCAGTTCTTTATTTCTCCTTGGAAAAAGTGGTAACAAAAGAGACTTGTGTGCAGTGAATATCCGCGGGCTCCAAAGAACACAAAGAAAGTAACACCAAACTGGGCATTTCAGAGGCAAAAATTACAGTTTTCAGAAGGTTTATATGAAAAATACTTAGAGTATACCAAAAGAGAAAGAAAGTTGCATTTACTAAAGGTAAAAATGTACTTGATACTTTAGTATGATTGCATAAATCTTAAATTCTGCTTCTTTGATGCAATTTGTAAATCTTGCGTGATTTCTATGTCGCCAACTGTCTTCCATCAACACACTGGAAGGCTGTTCGGATGTGGTAGGCGTTGACGTTGGTTGGAAGAAAGGAATATGTTCTCTCCCGCGGCGGCTGCACCCTGGGAAGATGTGTAGATGTTAGGAGTTTCGCCTGCTCCCTTTCTCTTCAACTATGAAACGGTGAAGCCAAGTGATGGTGATGTTACTATTCGCAAGAGGCTTTGAGGCTGAGACTGAAAGCGGTGTCCTTAATGTCTCTTCTTATTGTCTGCTGGGAGGTTTGCTGGGGTTTGAAAACTACTTGTGAGAACTGATGCTCTTTAATTTACAAAGTATTGGACGGATCAGAAAGGAAATCATTTTGAAAACTAAGTCACTTGGTTAAGAATGACAGTGTACGTGGTGGAGGCGGCTCGCTCGTGTTTCCGTGGTAGGTAGGGCCAGAGAGAATCCATCTTGGAGTTTGTTTTGCAGCTTCTTTAGGGTGACTAGGGACTTCAGATGAATTAGTTATGGGTGTTCGCACCACAGACGTCCCATCTGCTCAATGATGAGGCTCTTATTAGGGTGGGGTGACCCATTTTGAACTCTGTAACTTTGTAAAGATGCGCAGAGTGCTGGGGGGGGGATACTCTGGAAGACAACAACATAGGTTTAGATTGAGAAGCAGGAAGAGAAGAGGAGGTAGAAGTATTTTTGACAAGAGATGACTTTATAACAGTTTGCAGCTTCATAAAGTGTTATCTTAGCTATCATTTTCTGCTTTCTTTAAAATAGAAAGGGCTTAGCTGAAAAGCGGGGGAGAATTCACGTTGTTCACGACTGGCAAACACTGGCTGGATTTGCTAAAGGACATTCATGAATTTCCTTCCTTGACCACTGCCCAGAACAAGACAGGCATCCTGTCTGGGATTGGTTAACCCCACTTAGAGAAAGGGGATGGAATTCATGGCTTCTGGTGGCTGGATTCAGGGCTCTGATTCTGTGTTGTGCTGCTGCCTGGCAGTCTGACTAGAAAGGTTGACTTGGTCTGTGCACCAAAGGGATTGGTTACCATAGTGACATGTTCTTCCGGTGAGGCTGGAAACAGTGACAGGGAAAGGGATAGGGGGAGAATGTACAACATTTTGACTTTGTATCGACTGAGTTTTAATTGCAGCAACAGAAAATGGACACACGCAGCAGGGGGATTGAATACACTGATACCTGGACTCGGCAGGGCATTGTATTTCACTTGAACTAATGGAAATGCTGCTCCCTGTCACCCCAAATACAGAAGTCACTGCCAGCTGCCAGCTCCCGCTTACCATGGCTGTTTGTGTCTGTCTGACATTCTCGTTAGGTGTTATTGAGATAGATGGCATGCCAGCCATACACATCTTAAGACTTAAGGTCACTCTCTCCATTTTTTTTACTTTAAAACATAATCTTCAAAAACCAGGTTTTCCTTTCCTCAAGCAGCAATAGACACATTTTGGAAATAAGTGCATCTTATGTTAATAGAATTCTCTGGCACTTCCAATAATATATAGAACACAATTTCTAGACTTAATCAGTGTTCTTCCAAGCAGACTCTAGGCGGAAGTTAAAAAAAGCAACTGATATTTCTATACTTAACTCTAGGATATCATATGGAAAGATATTTATCTTACATTATTCATAAGCCTCAAAAATATTTTAGACCTCTGTCTTTTTGAAACATCACCTTCTATTAAAATTCTGGGAAACAAGGGTTGGAAGTGCATAACTGTATTCTAAGTATTCTGAGAGGCAGGAGGATAGCAAGTTTGATTCTAATTTAGTGACTTTGCAAGATCCGGTCTCAAAATGAAAAATAAAAAAAATAATAAAAGTAGGATTTGTGGTGTATCCCACTGTGAAGTCCCTGGGTTGAAAACCCAGAAATGAATGAGTAACTGAAAGATTGAATGAATAAATAAATATCTTGGGCAAGGAGTGAGGAAAATCAGAAAAAAAAAGATTCTTTAAAATCTATCAATATAATGAAAAAAATGAGAGCTTTATCTAGATGATCATAGAACCCTAAGGATCTGTCATTTGTTAGATCAGTGTTTATTACATTAGAATGTGCTGTTTGAGCATTTTAAAATAAAACAATCAGTTCATAATAAAAGACAAACCTGTATCTGATTCGGGGATAAAATCCTTTGGATTCATGTTCTTTCTGAAATCCATTTTATTCCACACTCTGCTGTCTGGGCTGTACTCACAGTATGCGTTTCTGGTCACTCTGTTTATTTGTTTGCATGACTGAACTGTAAGTTCCTGGAGGGCAGGAAGGACAGATGCTTATAAAGTTCAGTCGCCAGATAAATTTGATACTTTGGAAATATACAAATTGAATTTAAAGACATGTATCCCTCAAGACTAATTCTACTTATGGGAATACATGTGTGGAATCCAAATAAAAAGATGAGATGGAAAATCATGATTTAAGGAAAATGAATGAGCATGGCGATCAGGGTAGGTTAGGGTTGGAACAGATGCTAGATAATAAGGAAGGAAGGAAAGAAGGAATGTAGGTTCCTTGAGCTAAAGCTTTTTCCAGGGAATAAGGGAAAGACACAGTTCCTTTGGGTAACAGATGTCACCGAACAGATTCACATGACCCAGAATTGTTATTTTTCATGTTAGATAAGATTTTACTTATTTTCTCCTTTGAGGTAGGATTGGGTGGGGGTGCAGTAAGGAGGGTGTGCTCCACAGTCTCATGTGACTGTGTCCACGAGGACTGTGTATCTTCTTGCATCTCAGGCTCATCCTCATCTCCCTGAAAAGTTGCTGTGGGCCTAGATCACTGGCAAGATCCGTTTCTAGAACCCAGACTTCAGGTCCTCAGGAAGAGTAGCTCTACGTGAGAGTAGCTCTAGGTGAGAGTTTGCTCCAGGGAACATTTATATACTTTGATTTGCACTGAACTGTTATATTAATAAGCTTTGAGGTAAAGAGACCCTCAACTAATAGTCTAATAACTTTTTATTACTTGAAAATTAGCCTTATAATTGATGTTGGCCCAAAGAATTTCCATAATCATAGGGCGGTTGTCAATACACTGTGAACTATTTTAACAGAAAATTGCGCATGTTAAAAAAATCAATGAGGTAAACTGCACATGTATTGTGTGATGGATGGGCAACCCGGAACGGGGAGGCCTGGCTCTAAACTCTTGTAGACCTAGTGGCAAGAGAACAAATTACAGCCGCAAGGTGATGAGGACAGCGACAGAAACAGGCGGGAGGTCGGTGGTGCGAAGGTCCATACGGAGGGACGATAGGAGTCAGGGAGAGTTGTCTGGCGGGGGCTAAATCTGAGCAAGGTGCGGATGAGGTTTGCAGGGGGGTGGGGAGAGAGGGATTTCAGTCAAAAGGACCAGAGTTAGACTTGGGCGGTGAGACGGAAGAGCTCGCGGGCAGGGAACAACCAAATCGAGGAGCCCAACTGAGTTGACCAGTAGTCGATCCGCTTGTCCTGTGTGGCTGCTTAAACGTCAAATATCCAAAATTAAATAAAATCCTGAAATTAATTTTGTGAGCCACGTTGGTCACGTTACAGACCCTTCACAGGCCTGTGTGGCTTTCAGATCAGACAGTGCAGGTTACGGTGCTGTTCCCACCATCAGAGAAGGTTCTCTGAACAGCGTAACGGAAAGTCTACAGCCTCTGAGAGGAACAAGCCCGTGCTCTGTTTCAGATGAGGATGATTACATGGTCATTTGGGTTTAAATTGAAGTATATTATTACAACCAATTATTCTTTAGGAAACTTTTCTTCTTGAATGTTTCGGGCGTAAGGTTTTAGTTGGTGCTAAATCTGGATTTGGTTAACATTCCGTTGTGGACTCACCAAATTCTCCCCTGTTCTTCCTCGTTCCCGTCTTTCCCTCCCCATTAAAAACAACTTGCGCAGTTGACTGGGTGACAGAGACCAATCATAATAGCCAAACGTGATGCCAGACAATTTCCTTAAAATCTTACACATACCCATGAGCTTATGGTTCATAGTAACCCCATGCAGTGGACATTCTTCATAGTTTTGTTTCTCACTCTGTAAACACTAATAACTTGTGAGAGCTTTAAGATTGGCAACTGAAGGTGTCAGGATTTGAATTTTGGCTCCAGATCTCAGAATCCGCCCACCTGAACTGTCTGATGGAATCTCTTGGGGCAGAGTTGGGGTAAAGAAGAGATTGATATATGAATTCACAAATCGGAAAACAAAGGCAGTAATACTTTCAGAATCTGAATTCTTTTTTCTTTGAGATAGAGACAGGGTCTCGCTTTGTAGTTCAGATTGGCCCTGAGCTCACTATGTAGCCCAGGCTGGCCTTGAACTCACAGCAATCCTCCTGCCTCTGCTTCCCAAGTGGTGGGATTACAGGGATGAGCCACCATGCCCAGCCTTGTGGTGTGAAGTACTGATTGCTGGTGAGCATGAGTCACCACATCCAACATTGTGGTATACGGTTACTGGGGATCGAACTCAGAACCTTGCGCTTCTGAGGCAGGCGCTGGAACCACGAGCTAAATCCCTGGCCCCCGAATCAGAAATTCTATGGTTAAGATAGCTCATTTACTGTATTCTGAGACCACTGAGCTATTATGTTTGCCATGTAAGTTTTGGGCATTTACTGTGCTCAGTGTGGTGCTAAATCTGGATTTGGTGGTTTAGACATGATGGTCTTAGTCGTGCTTTTCACAGTCATTCAAGAAATGTTTCTCGAGGGCCTGGGGTGTGATGTTGTAGAGGAGAAGCTTACATTCTAGGCAAAGGGTAAGAGAGACACAAAACATAAATATCTATGGAATAGAAATAATATTTAACATACGTATGGTCCCGGAAAACCATTTGCTGATTGGATAAACTCAAAGAGACTCACAGAAAATCACATGCAGATAGTGATGATTTCCTATACGTGGGATGCATTTTTGTACGTGAATGTTAAAGTGTGTGTTCATATGTAGTGAGTGAATACACTCATCATCGTCACACTCCTCCTCATAAACATCCCAAAACACAACTACTTGGGAGAGCTCAAAGTCAGGAAAGGGGGCAGACGCATGGGCGGCCCTCGGGCACTGCGGTGTGCGGCTCTCGGGGGTGCTGGGACAGAGAGAACCGAGAGGGGCACCTTGTTCTTGTCCTGAGGCCGGTGACACTCTAGCTCAGCTCCCCAACTTGGTTGCCCTGTGTGAGTGGGTCAGGCTCTTCCCCAGGCATCTCATCTGCAGCAGCGTCTGCTGGTCAGGCCCTGCAACACTGACCTGTGGTTTTTTGTTTTTTTTTTTTTGAGACAGGGTCTCGCTTTGTAGTTCAGGCTGGCTCTGAGCTCACCATGTAGTCCAGGCAAGCCTCAAACTCAGCAATCCTCCTGTCTCTGCCTCCCGAGTGCTGGGATGACAGGCGTGAGCCACCACGCCCAGCACTGTGGTATGTGGTCTTGATGGCTGGTGGGCGTGAGTCTCCACGCCCAGCATTGTATGTGGTTTCCGGGGATCAAACTCAGGACCTGGCGCTTGCGCTTGCGAGGCAGGCGCAGGAACCTCTGAGCTGACCCTCTGGCCCTGACCC
>PVIC010031206.1:0-21459 GCA_004025085.1 Thryonomys swinderianus | reverse complement strand
AAAAAAAAAGTTTCCTTTCCCCACTGAAGTCCTTTGGGCCTTTTGTTGAAAAGCAAATGACCAAGCAAAGGATGACTGAAATATAACTGAAATATTTAAATTTAAAAAAATATTATAGTAAAAGACAAATTGCCATAAATCTCCCCTCCAAATACTCCTTCCTGCTTCAGACACACTCCCCTTGCCCTTCTTACCACTTTCTGAAGCAGTTCTAGAATTCTCTTGGTGTCTTAGGAGGTGTGATAAAAATTAGAATGAATGCTGCTGCTAAAAGCCATTCACCATAAAGCTAAGTTCATTAATCACTACAGTGTGGCCTCACTGCTGTATTTACTCAGTCGTTTGTAGTGCAACTCCTGGCTCTTCATCCAAGTCAAGTGACCATGAAAGATTAATGTTTTGAATCAGTTAAGGACATCAAGTTAGGGACAACAGTGCAACTAAAGACACTCATGAAAGGGGACGTCCAGAGCTGCTTCGGAAAATGGCAAGATCAATGGGATGTGTCCAAAGTGAAGAGAGTGTTTTGAGGGGGGTTTTAATAGCAATGTCTTTTACTATAATAAATTTGAAAAACTTTTAATTCAGTCTTTTTTTATTAGATATCATTAAATATGTGGCTTCTATTCTGTTTCATGGATCAACATGCTATTGTCTTGATTAATACAGCTTAAGAGTATTAAGTACTTTAAATCTTATTCAAGATTACTTCAGAAGCTAGGCATGGTGGCACATGCCTATAATCCCAGCAGTCAGGAGGCTGAGGAAGAAGGACTGCCATGAGTTCAAGACCAGCCTGAGCTATATGGAGAGTTCAGGTTCAGCCTGGACTAAATAATGGTGAGACCTTGTCTCAACAACAACAACAACAAAAAACTAAAAAAAACAATTACTTTTGGCATGTACTGACAGAATGTCCCTGGGTTTGATCTCCAATGGCCTCACCCACCTAGAAAGCACACTTCAACAATATAAAGCCTATCCATGAGCATGGTTTATCTTTTCATTTAGCTACATCTTCCTTAATCCCCTTCATTAATCTTAGTACCCATATTGATACATTGCCAGTATCAATATTTACCAATACTGGTACATAAAATGTACATATTTCTTCCTAAGCATTTTATATTTTCAGATGCTATTATAAATAAAATTTCATTCTCCAAAACTGACTCACAATACATTAACATACAATAGATTTTTAGTTGATCCATCTTTGAAGATCTTGGCATATACACTTGTATGTTCTCATATTTTCTGGATGTCTTGGGATTTCTTATTCTCTTGACCTTGTTACCTAAGAATGGAGACACTTTACCTCTTCCCGATCTCCTATGTTATTATACTTCCCTCTCCTATGTTATTATAGTACCTCTCTTTTATTGCCCCTCTCCTATGTTATTATACTACCTAGATTTCTAGTACAGTGTGGACAAAAATTGTAAGGATGGGCACTTTGCCTTGTTGGGGGGAATTACTTCAATATTTTACCAGGTATAGTATTCTCCACCCCCTCCCATTTTCTTTGCAGTCCTGAGGACTGAACACAGAGTTGCCCACATGCTGGACAACTACTGAGCTACATCCCAAGACCTTTTTTTATTATTTTGACACAAGGTCTTACAATGTTGCCCAAGTGGGTCTCAAAATTGTGATCTCCGGCCTCAGCTTCCCCAAAGCTGAGATCACAGCTATGCTCTACAGCCTGGAACAGTGAGTTTTCATGTAAGGCCTTTATCACACTGTTTCTGATTAGTTTGGAGTATTTCTCATAAAATTATCTTTTGAATTTCATCAGCTATAATTTTCTTCAGGGAGGGATTATCTTATGAAACAATGATTTAGTTTTTTTCATCAGAGTGTGAATTACATTGACTAGTTTTCAAATTTTAAACCAAGGCTGGGAATGTAGCTCAACGGGTCTTGAGGTTCTATTTTCACTACTGTCACTACCTCCAAAACTAATGACAAACCAATCTTGTATCACTAGGGGAAATCTCAGACATACATATTTTATTGTTCTTATACTGGTGGACTGATGGATGATTAATTCATACAGACAAGATCTTGCTTAGCTGCTAAATTGTTTGGGAAGGGTTCAAATTCCTGGGCTAAAGCAATCCTCCTGCCTCTTAAGCAGATGAGTCCACAAGAATATCCTGCACCTGGTTAGGTTTATTAATAGTCTTGTCGGAAATTGTGTGTCTATCCTCATAAAAGATATTAGCTTGTAACCTTTGTTTAAAAAAAATGTCTTTGTCAGGTTTTTTAATCACAGTCATGCTAGTATCACAAGAAAGACTGGAAAGTGTCCATTTTTGTATTTTTGAAGGAGTTTGCGTAAGACTGGTGTTACTGTTCCTCACATGCTTGATGAATTCACTGTAAAATCCATGAGTCTGGAGTTTTCTTTGTAGGAAAGTTTTTGAATACAGACTCAATTTTCTGATAGAGTACTCTTCAAAATTTCTATTTCAGCTTCGGTCATGTCTCTCTCAAACACACAGGAACTCAGGCATTTCATCGAAGCGTTGGAGTAACAGAAAGGGCTGTTACTAGCATCCCACCTAACTGCATTTGTATCTGTTGGATCTGTAACAGGATCTTCTCTTCTCTGTCTAAACTTGATACAGTGCTTAGTGTTTTCCTCTTTCTCCTCGTCAGTTTATCACTGCTGATAGCTTATCGCTGAATAAAGTTTAGACTTTCTTAGTTTTTTATGATTTGTCTTTAATTGATCTGTGCCCTTTCTTATTTCCTCTCTGCTATTTACCTTGTGTTATTCTGCTTTTTCTTAGTTTCTTTCTTTTTGTTTGTTTATTTATTTATTTTGAGACAGGGTCTCGCTTTGTAGTTCAGGCTAGCTCTGAGCTCACTCTGTAGCCCAGGCAAGCCTCGAACTCAGCAATCTTCCTGTCTCTGCCTTCCGAGTGCTGGGATTACAGGCATGAGCCACCACGCCCGGCTCTTTTTATTTATTTTTGAGACAGGGTCTCGTTTTATAGTCCTGGCTGAACTCTCTATGTAGCCCAGGCTAGCCTCAAACTCACAGCAATCCTCCTGCCTCTGCCTCCTGAGTGCTGGGATTACAGGTGTGAGCCACCACGCCCATCACTGTGGTAAGTGATACTGGGCATTGAACTCGGGACCTTGCACTTGCCAGGCAAACACTGGAACTGCTGAGCTAAATCCCCAGCCCTTAATTTCTTAATCTAGACATCAAATTAATGATTTTTGCCCTTACTTTTTATGTATAAGCATCAAAAGCTATAAATTTTCCTCAAGGACTATCTTATTGCATCCCAAACATTTTCATGTTTTATTTTTATTATCAAGTTGAAAAGAGTTTCTTATTCCTCTTGTCCTTTCTTCATTGATTCATGAATTATTTAGAAATGAGGTGTTTCATTCCCAAATATTTTGGGGTTACAAATAGTCTATTCTATTCCATTGTTTCTATTGTTATTGATGTCCAATTCTACTGTGACCCAAGAACACACTTTGTATTATTTCAATCCTTTTAAGTATAGTTAAATTTGTTTCATACTCTGACATGTGATATCATGTGCCAGCTTTCACTGTTTATACCTCTACACCACCCAAAAGCCCCCACTGATCGTAATGCAAAATGACCTAAAAATGAAGAAAGAACAAAACCTACTCATCTTTAAATATTCTTACTGTTTATGATTTTTTCCCTTTTCCTTCAATTCTCAAGTTGATAGCAATATACTCTAAGTATATTCCTTTATTACTAAAAAGTAGAGAAAATTTATAAGCAAAGTGTAACTTTCACTTAGCAACAAACTAGAAACTTATTTCAGTGTCCCTTTAATCAAAAGGCAATCAGAGTGCTTTCCTTCTTTAGAAGGATTAAGACTTGTACTTCTAGGCTTAGTCTGTGCATGGTCACACAAGATGTACATGGAAACAATGTCTCAACTGTTAGAAATCAGTTACCGTGTTCTTCCTGTCAATAAGCTTCTTCTTGTGTTTCCCCTACAGAAGTAGAAAGGATAACTAGGTTAGAGTATGTTTTCTGGATATTCACTCTGGTGTTCACACACACAAGCACTGCTGCAACATTCATTATTGAAAGTCAATATGAAGAAAGGGCAGAGAAGGTAGAGAGAAGGTAGACCACAGTGAGCTGAAGGATCAGTGGAAAACAAAAAGGAAAAAGCAAGAAATTCTAGGGAAAAAAGGAAACAATGACTTGCATTTGTCTCTCTACTTCCAAAGCAAGTCATACTCACTGGTATTATATAGTTATATAACATATATTATATAATACTAATTAGCCCAATTTATATAAATGAGAAGGATAAAGTAATGCTGCAATTTACCCATGGTCAGGGCTTTATGGGCTTATATTTGAGACCAGGGCTTAGGCATCAGAGAGCAGAGCTCTTTTCCTCTCACTGAACTATTTTAGGAAAGGAAACCAAGCTAGATTCTTGTGGGTTCCAAAAAGATATTCACCAGAAACAGACTTTCTACAACTGAAAAGAAAGGGTTGGTCTTCACTGTCTCTAAACCAGGGTTGGGCTCCAAACACCGGAATTGAGTGCCATGTTTAAATGGGTTTTTGGGCCAGGGATTTAGCTCGGTGGTTCTGATGTCTGCCTGGCAAGCACAAGGTCCTGAGTTTGATCTCCAGTACCACATACCACAATGGCAGGTGTGGCGGCTTATGCCTGTGAGACCCTGTCTCTAAATGAATGGATGAATAAATAAATAAATAAATGGGCTTTTGGTTTGTTTCCTCAGTCACTTTTCTTTCACTTAACACTTGCTGGGGGGGAGGGTCATCCCCAGTTTTAAGTGTACATGATGGTTTTGCTCAGCCCAATTTTATTATCTTTGTTGGTTCATGTGTCTATCACCATAGTCAAGATACTGGAGAGTCAGAGTGGCCCATAAGGCCTTAGAGAACTACATACTTCTTACTTAATCCCTATCACCCAATAATCTGTACATTGTAAAATGCTGTCCTTTCAAAAATGTTATATAAATATACAGTATGTAACTCCTGATCATTTCTAAAGAGACAAATGCAGTGTAGATTATATTTATAGAATATGAGTGAAAAAGTTGTCTTTACCAAGATGTTTTTCTTTCCTTTCCTATATCCCTGCTAATGTCTTGATATTATCATAGCATCCCTATAAAGTCTCAAGATGAACTGAAATATTTCCATCCAGATTTTTTCCAGTATCTTGCTATTGCATCTTTATATTACAATCACTGGACAGCTTTTCATGAGGTTCATTACACTTCACTCCCCTCCAGGGATAAGGGTAGAACATAAATGTGATTTACAAGATCCCTAGGAGTTAGTAACATGCTGCTGGGGTTACTACTGCCATCAGCCAGCAAAAGGCTGTGGAAGATGCTAGTTTTTTTTTTTTTTGAGACAGGGTCTCGCTTTGTAGTTCAGGCTGGCTCTGAGCTCACTATGTAGCCCAGGCAAGCTTCGAACTCAGCAATCCTCCTGTCTCTGCCTCCCGAGTGCTGGGATATCAGGCGTGAGCACCACGCCCGGCACTGTGATATGTGATATTGATTGTTGGTGGGCGTGAGTCTCCACGCCCAGCATCCTATGTAGTTACCGGGGATCAAACTCAGGACCTTGCGCTTGCGAGGCAGGCGCCAGAACTACTGAGCTAACCCTCCGGCCCGAAGATGCTGTTTTTTTTTTTTTTTTTTTTTTTTGCTTTTTGAGACAGGGTCTCGCTTTATAGTTCAGGCTGGCCCTGAGCTCACTATGGTGCCCAGGCAAGCCGCCGTGAACTCAGCAATCCTCCTGTCTCTGCCTCCCGAGTCGAAGATGCTGTTTTGACAGCACAGGACGGAGAGGTAAGAGAGGAGCTGAGGATAGGGCAGACACAGACAAAATTAACCTAACACAAGATTTGCAAGAGAAAACAGCCATTCATATTAAAGAAAAGATTTAGTAGAAGACAGAAAGTCTTGGAACAAAAACATTTTCTGGTTTTCAATGTGTATGTTTGTGTGCGTGTCTACCATGTGGTATGTTAAAATAGTTTCATCTTCTCAATGTATATCTGTGTGTGTGCTGACCATGTGGTAGGGTCTTGAAAAAGTATTCATTCTTAAGGGCCAACCTATAAAGTAAGTGAACAGGAATTATAATACCATCTAGGAATCTAAATCAGAGTAAAGGATAAAAGAAGAGTGTTTACTGCCTCTTAGTCTAGATTAGAGGAGGAGGACACAGCTAGAATAAACTAGGGACAGACTGAAGGCCATTCCAAGACAAGGGGAGGAGTCTGTAAGAATTAGGAGATATGAAAGAACAAGAAAAATATGCCTTAATTCACTATGGGTTGGTATGGAAATGGTAGGCAAGAGTAGATCATGAAGGCATTTCTTTGTTAAACGTGGGAATTTATGTTTTCTTTTTTTAATTGAATTCTTTATTGGTACATTTATTTTTTATTTTTTTTTATTTTTTTTGAGACAGGGTCTTGCTTTGTAGTTCAGGCTGGCCCTGAGCTCACTATGTAGCCCAGGCAAGCCTCGAATTTAGCAATCCTCCTGTCTCTGCCTCCCAAGTGCTGGGATTACAGGCGTGAGCCACCACACCTGGCTATTGGTACATTTTATATACAGCTCACAATCACACTCAACATTGGGGAATTTGTACCAGTATATGACATGAGTTAACTCTCATTTTTACCCATATCTCTATCCACCCACAACCCCCATCCCCTATATACATGTGCTTTCTTTTTCTTTTTAAATCATATTTATTCTTTCTTCTCATTACTTTCCCCACCACATTCCCTTTGAATATTTCCTATTTCACAAAATCTATCATACATTCTAGAACTCATTTACATCTACAGGTTCTCATATCAGAGAAAAGATATGGTATTTACATAACTATGATCTAATTATTTCACTTATCAGTGTGTCCTTAAGGTATGTCCACTTGCACATAAATGACTGAAACTTGTTCTTTATGTTTTCTTAATCAAAACTTCTTACAATACTTAAAAAACCTGAAGAAAAAAATCAGGAAGTATACCAAATGTGAATGGGAAAACAATTATATCCTCTAATTAACTAGAATTTATCATTTTCTCCACTACACGTAGGAATCACCCACAGTGGTAGATTAGCACAGCTTCATTATCAACAGAAACATCTCTCCCTTTTTAATATTATTGAGAATTGCCACAGTATTTCAAAATAATATCAGTACTAATTCTTGAAATTGTGGTGGTGATTAGACCTGCTGTTATATTTTGCTATTTAACATGTTAGTAGGAAAGTATATTATTGTATCTCTAAGTTCT
Source organism: Thryonomys swinderianus (assembly GCA_004025085.1). Taxonomy (NCBI): domain Eukaryota; kingdom Metazoa; phylum Chordata; class Mammalia; order Rodentia; family Thryonomyidae; genus Thryonomys; species Thryonomys swinderianus. The sequence continues at coordinate 14,134 of PVIC010031206.1, read as the reverse complement.
TATTGTCGTGCTGCTCCTAAGGGAATGCTTCTGAATCTGCTAGCATGGTGGTCTCCCGCTTTCTTACTGCGCCCGCGTATGGCAAGATCCAGCCTCACACAGTCAGTTCAGAAACAGACACCCATATCCTGAGGTAGCCGATGCCAACAGCCTACTTTAAGAGAAAGAGTCCATTCCTTCTAAATATGACTAGACAATCCAAAATCGCAAAATCTTTGCAGATCCATGGCTGTAAAAACTGGAAAGAACAAGATGAACAAATAGGACACATACAAAGGAGTAATATAATGCAAATGGCTAAAAGGAAGTTTAAACAATCTAAGACAAAGAAACTTGAAAAGATGTATCATAAAATACAAAAACTAACCAAGAAATAAAAATAATTCTTCAATATTAAAATAATACCTGGGAAGATTTTTTTAAAACCCAAAACTGAACTCTCCTTATGGTAAAACCAATTTAGGGGTACAGAAGTCAAAATTTTAAAAAATCTCCAGTCCAGAAAGTCCTTGGGATGCAGCTCAATGGTACAGCAATTGCCTGCACATGATGGTTCTAGCCTTTAGTACTGAGGACGGAAAAAAAAACACAGGTCTCTGAGAACATAAAGGCAAGATGAGATAGAGCATGAAAAAAGTAAAGAAAATATGGAGGATATAGACAAAAGATATCTAACAAAAATTCCACGAGAGGAAAGAGCATAAGGAGAATGTTTTTCCAAGTAGAAAAACTTACATCTTTAAGCTGAAAAGACTCACTCCTCCAAAACCAAAGTATTAAAAATGGCAAACCAGAAGACACCCTGGTAAGTATCTTGACTCAAAAGAAAGAAACTTTGCCGGGTGTGGTGGCTCACGCCTGTAATCCCAGCACTTGGGAGGCAGAGGCAGGAGGATTGCTGAGTTTCAGGCTTTCCTGGGCTACATAGTGAGCTGAGGACCAGCCTGAACTACAAAGCGAGACCCTGTCTCAAAAAAAAAAAAAAAAAAAAAGAAACCTTGTCAAAGTGTTTTGGGGTGATGGTGGAGGAGGGTCAGGACCCAAGAATTCAAAGTTAAATATAAAGATGTGAAAGTCTGTCTTCCAAGTAAATCAAAGAATCTCTTTCACCAAAACTACACATGTAATTAATCAACAGTATTTACCAAAAACGTACAGACAGTGTTAATGCCCTGTAATTCCGATACTAGATCATGAAATTCTAAGAAATGGTTGAAATCTGGGTATCTGTTGTAAGGATCCTTCAAACAAAGTAAAACATATTCTCAAAACTATACAAATTTTACTAATAAACTACAGCACCTAATTTTTTTTTAATCAGTTACTGAACTATACTTCGGGGCAGTCATGTGTCAGAGATGACAAAAATGGGGTTCACAAAGTCGACCCAGACTGTCTGCATTTGCTTCTTTTCCCTGTTTCCCTTAGTTCTGAGATCATCAGTTGTCATTTCTTACAAATCTTGGAGTTATTGTGTGATTTGTTTCCCCTTTTCTTTTTCTGATCTGGTAATTATAATCTTTTCTATTTAGAGAAATAGGTAATTATGTGTGGCAAAATTGTGTCTAATGTAAGGAAGGCATTGAGCATGACCTTTTTTTGGAAGAATAAAGTTCAGCACATGTATTAAGATGGCTCAAAGAACTTTATGATTTAATTTTTGGTTTTTGAAAATGATACATGAGTTCAATCCTCAGTACTGGATAAAAGAAAAGAAAATATTAGAAGCTACTGAGTTATTGATAAATTCTGGAGAATAAGGTATTACATTGTATCTTTTGCAAAGCCCTTTCTATCACAGATTTTACATGAAGACTTTTTAAAGCATTCCTTTCTTTGGTGTATACTTTCTCCTAATCTTATGATTAAATCCTAAATTTATAAATTCAGCAATTCCCCACCTGTCCTGGAAGAGGCGTGTTGCCAGCATATGGTTCATGGAGGTCTTGTGCTCAAGGTAGGACCTGAAGAACAAAGATGGAAACCAGTCACTGGCTAAGCTTAGCTCAGGAGGCAATAAAATAGAAATAAAACCAGGGACCGAGTGCAAAAATGACAGATTGCTTATATACCATTACTAAAGAAATACACTTTTAAGAAAAGTAAATATATTCTTTCTAAAGTGGCAAATAAGATAATTGCGCAAATCAAAATTTGAAAATGTGAAAGAGGCAGAAATGGAATAAAATGAAAAGAACAAGGCAAAGGATTTAATTTAGAACCTAAAAAGAGAAAGAGCCAGCACTTGGGTTCATAGAAAGTGACAGAATAAATTCAGAAAAAACTGAAACATAAAAGAAATACACCACCCTACAAAGAAAAGGTCCTGAAAAGCTTGGCACAGAAGCACGAAGGGTATGAGAATGTAGAGAGGAGACTGGTGCAGTCGTGTTGTTCCACAACTTGCGAGCTTCCCGTGGCTCCCTGGTGTCCACTGCGGGAAGCACATACTTTCAGGAGCTGATCATCTCCACCAACAATTCGCATACACTTTTTCCACACAGTTGTCCAACACTAGTCCTGCAGAACAGCCAGGAAGTCTCCGCAGAGTTCCCTCACACCACAGTCTTCCGGCCCTTCGCCTCTGATCGATACCTCCTTCACACAAGCTGCAACTCAACCCATCCACTGAACACAGCCTTCTGTAACAGGCACAGCCCCGTACAGACAGGGCCCCTTGTAGGAAGTGTGTCTTCACAGCAGGCCTGAGGGCGCTGCCACATACTGCCTCACAGCATGAACTGTGCCTTCTAGGAAAGCTGCCTGACGCAACTCACCCCTAGATGTACACCCAGGAGACACTGAGCAAAACATTTATAGCACAGCTGTGGTTAAGAGCAAAAGACCAGAAGGAAGTCAGATAGCCATCAATGGAAGAATGGAAAAGTTGACACCAGTACAAACATAGCAAGGGACAGTAAAGCAGTGAGAAGGATGAGATGCAGGTGTATCCAACAACATGAATTGTAGTAACATGATGCCTAACGAAGAGGGCAAGAGTACACAGATTGTGCCGTTTATTCAGAAAAAGCTCAGAAGCAATTAAAACTAAAGAGAATTCTGCTTCTAACTCTTACAGGACTGACCCTCCTGGCACAAATAGGTAGGAAAGTGTGCAAAACCTGTGAAATAACTGTTTCCAGACATTAAACAATTGGCAGCATGGACTGACAAGTGGAAATCAGTGAAGCATGCCCTACTGTTGTACTGCCTTTCTGCAATTTCCGGACTATGTAGGAAAGGAGGAATTCTAGAGAGCCCAACTGTGTGAGATGAGATGACAGAAACCAACATTCTGCCAGGTGTGGTGATGCATACCTCTCATCTCGGCACATGGAAGGCTGAGGCAGGAGGATGCCATGAGTTCAAGCCTTGCCTGGACTACATATTGAGATCCTGTCTCGAAAAACAAAACAAAACAGGGCCGGAGATTTAGCTCAGTGGTTCCAGTGCCTGCCTCACAAGCGCAAGGCCCTGAGTTCGATCCCGGTAATCATATACAATGCTGGGCGTGGTGACTCACGCTCACCAGCAATCAGTACCACATACCACAGAGCCTGGCGTGGTGGCTCACGCCTGTAATCCCAGCACTCGGGAGGCAGAGGCAGGAGGATTGCTGAGTTTGAGGCTTGCCTGGGCTACATAGTGAGCTGAGGGCCATCCTGAACTACAAAACGAGACCCTGTCTCAAAACAAAACAAAGAAATCAAAGTTCTAAGAAACAGCTAGAATTTCCAGAGTAACACATGGGGGAGAAGGAAACTATATATGAGAGGCAATTAAAACCATTACAACGGCCCTTGGAGTCTTTGGGTAAACACCAATCTGCTCAGGAACGGAGTAAAATTCTGTGAGATTGAGCAGAGAGCAACCGTTAGAACTAACAATGGGTAAGAACAAAGTGCAGGGAAAATATCTCTCAAGTTCACACAGGGCAGCAAACTGAGACTAACCAGTCAGAGCAGAGAAACCTTCTTGAACATGGGGTCACTTCATAGACACCCCAGAAGAATCTTTAATGTTGGAACTATCCTAGACCTACAAATAACTTTAAATAAACCATAACAGTGCTTAAAAATATCAGCAGGGTTTTAAACAGGCAATAAAATCCAAATTCTCAAGATGTGACATTTACAATGTCTAGTGATTAATCAAAAAACTACTGAACATAGGAAGAAATAGAAAAATGTGACTCATGAACAAAAGTCATTCTAATTATTACAACATATCTATAAGATCTAAAAGAAATGACAGTAATAAAAAAGGAACAAAGGAAGACAAAAACAAACAGATGGGAATTCTACCAAAGAGAAATAAAATATCTCAGATGAAAACTTCACTGTAACTAACAGAAAATTAGACACTGCAGACAAAATGATGAATGGCCTTTCGAGATGCAAAAACAGAAAATCACTCAAAATGAATGAGAAGAGGAAAAGCCTGAGGAAATATGAAAACGGCTAGATTTGTGGTAAAATATGAACCAACTTAATATGTAACTGGAATCCCAGAAGAAGAAATAAAAGAACTTGGAAAAAAATTTGAAGAAATAATGGCCAAAAATCTTCCAAATTTGATGAAACTGTACATCCATCTACAGTCCAAGAAGCTCAATGAATCCCAAACCGAAAAAATGCAAAAATGATCAAGGCACATTGTGACCCAACTGTTCAAAATCAGTCATATAGAGATAAATAGTGGGAATAAAAAGGTATTTTGCACAGAAGAATAAGAATTAACTGCTTTAGATTCTTCTATGAAAGATGGAATTTAGAAGATGGTTGAAAGACATTTTTAAAGAACTTGGAAAAAAGTACCTAGAAGTCATAACCAGTAAAAAAAAAATTCAAACATGAAAATAAGAGTCTCACTAGACATGGTGGCACACACCTGTAATCCTAGTACCTTAGAGGCTGAGGCAGGAGGACTGCTGTGAGCTAGAGGCCAGCATGGGCTGCATAGTGAATTCAAGGGCAGCCTGAACTACATAGTGAGACTCATTTCAAAAACAACAAACAAAAAAGTTTTTTTTTTTTAACATAAAGAGAAGTTGGATTTGTTGTCATCAGAGCTGCCTAAAAACAAATCCTAGATGTTTTTCAGTTGGAAGAAAATGATACCAGAAGAAAACCTGCAATGACACAAAACAATAAAGATTGAAAATAGTAGTGCTTATGTAAATATGAGACTTTTGGTTAATATTTAAATTTGTTTAAATTATAACTAAAGGAAAAACTGACACTGTATTATAAGGTTTACACAGAAGTAAAAGGTATAATAGTAATATGAAGGACAGGAAAAGAAAATGAAATTACACAGGTCGCAAAGTTCCTACATCACACATGAAGTAGTATATTATTATTTGAAAATGACATTATATAGATCCAGGTGTGGTGGTCATGCCTGTAATCCCAGCACTTGGAAGGCTGAGGCAGAAGTTTGAGGCTAATGAGTTCAAGCCTAGCTGTATCTAGAAAGATGTGAGAGAGAGAAGAGAGGGAGAGAAGGGAGGGAAGGAGAGAAGAGAGGGGAAAAAGGAAGGAAAGAATGAAGGAAAGAAAGAAAGAAAATGACATTATGTTAAGTAAAAAAATGTATATTGTCATCCTAGAGCAGTGTTGCTAAAAAAAGTAAAAAGAGAGGCAGGAGCAATTACTTCAAGGACAGAAGAAAATTTTTAAAAGGGACAAAAATTACAACAAATAGAAAACACATAGTAATATGGCATAGAAACCTTGCCATAGGAAGAATTACATTAAATGTAAATACTCTAAATATTCCCATTAAACGCCTAGGCCACATAGGGTGAGAAATCCATCACAGCTACAATGATACAGATTAAGTTAAGGTAAATAAGGGGAAGAGACAAATCATGCAAATATCTATAACAACAAAAAAGTAACAAAAAACTTTATGTTAAGACTTCTAGGAACTAGCAAAACAAGACCAAACTTGACTTAGAACTAGTAGAGGAAAGAAAATAATAAAGATGAAAGTAGAAATGAATGAAATAGACATTTGAGCATCAATATGAAAAAAATCAGTGAAGAGTTGGTTTTCTGAAAAGAGTAAACAAACTGTTAGCTCAAGAAATGAAGAAGAGACAAGACTTAAATATACAAACTTTGAGGTGAGAAGAGACATTGTAACTAATAATACAAAAATGCAAAGGAGTAAGAGAGACCACTGGGAACCATCACACGGCAACAACCCGGATAATCGAGAAGAAAGGAGTAAATTCCTAGACACGTACAACTTACCAAGACTGAATTATGAAGAAATAGAAAATCTAAACATTTAACATCACATTATAAGTCAAAAGCTTTTTCTTCAACACAAAAATGCTCACTTTTGCCACTTCTAGTGAACAAAGTATAGGAAATCCTAACTAGTCAAGTAATGAGGCAAGATCAAGAAATAAAAGACATCAGAATTGTAAAGAAGTTAAACTGTTCTTATTCGTAGGTGATGTGATCTTCAACATACATTCCTGAAGACTGCACTAAAAACTGTTAGATTTAATAAACAAATCTAGTAAAGTTGTAAGATATCAAATCAAAACACAAAAATCATAAGGCTGGGATTTAACTCAGTGGCACAGCATTTTTCTGGCAAATGCAAGATCTCGAGTTTGCTCCCTGGTACAAAAAAATAAATAAAATAAAATGTGAGCTTTTTTTTTTTTTTTTTTTTAGACAGGATCTCGCTTTGTAGTTGAGGCTGGCACTGAGCTCACTAAGTAGCCCAGGCAAGCCTGGAACTCAGCAATCCTCCTGTCTCTGCCTCCCGAGTGCTGGGATTACAGGCGTGAGCCACCACGCCCGGCACTCTGGTATGCAGTATTGATTGTTGGTGGGCGTGAGTCTCCACACCCAGCATTGTATGTGGTTACCGGGGATCGAACTCAGGACTTTGAGCTTGCGAGGCAGGCGCCGGAACCACTGAGTTAACCCTCCGGCGCAAAATGTGAGCATTTTGATATACAACCATGAATTATCTGGAAAAAAATCAAGAAAATAATCTCATTTACTATAGCTACCAAAAAATCCCCAGCCAATGGGCATGGTTAGCATTGTAGGTGATGCTTGATAAATATTCAAAGAACTGAACAACTATTGCAGCTCAAACGTAAGGGAGAGGTTTCCCTGATACTATCTTTTAGGAAATATTTGCTTAATATTTGAGTGTTGTAAAGTCTCGTGTTAGAAGTGTCATTATGGCCAGGTGTAGTGCTGCATGCCTGAAATCTCAGCACTCAGGAGGCTGAGGCAGGAGGATTGCCCATAGTTTGAGGCCAACTTGAACTACACAGCAAGGCTGTGTCTCAAAAATCTAAACAAAAAAACAAACAAATAAACAGAAAACCAGGAATACATTTAACAAGGGAGACAAAAGATAACTACATTGAAAACTATGTAACATTGATGAAAAAATAGAAAAATACAAAAATGTAAAGTTAATGAAGAATAAATATTATTAAAATGCCCATTCTACTGTAGGTATTCTACACATTGAATACAATCTATATAAAAACATCAATGATTTTTCTTTTTCTTTTGAACCAGGGTCTCACTTTGTAGTTCAGGCTGGTCCTGAGCTCATTATGTAGCCCAGACAAACCTCAAACTCAGCAATCCTCTTGCCTCTGCCTCCCGAGTGCTGGGATTATAAGCATGAGCCACCACACCTGGCCTTGTGGTGTGTGGTACTGATTGCTGGTGAGCATGAGTCACCAAAACCAGTACTGTTGTATGCAGTTACTGGGATTGAACTCAGGACCTTGAGCTTGGTAGGCAGGCACCACTGAGCTAAATCTCTGGCCCATCAATGACATTTTTCAAGAAAAAGGAAATATAGTATAAGGGCTGGGGATTAAGCTCAGTGGCACCCTGCCTGCTTCACAAGCTCAAGATCCTAAGTTTGATCCCTGGTACCAGGAAAACAAAAAAAGAAAGAAAATACAGCATAAAATCTGTACGGATCTGTAAGAGACTCTGACTTGCCAGAGCCATTCTGACCAAATGCAGTAAACTCAAGGATTACACATTTGACCTCAAAATATACCACAAAATTATAGCAATCAAAAGAACATGGTACTAAAACAAGACACAGAGACCAATGGAACAAAAGAGAGCACCCAGAAATACATCCTCACATTTGTGGCCAACTGAGATTCAACTAAGGTGCTCAAAACACACAACAGAGAATGGACAGTCACTTCACTAACTGGTGCCATATAAACTGATATCCACCTGCAGAAGAATGAAATGAGACCTTTATCTCTCACATATAAAAAAAGATCAATTCCAGGGCCAGGTAATCCCAGCTCTTGGAAGACTGAAGCAGAGAGTGAGACATTGCTTCAAGAAACTAAAAAACTAAACAACAAACAATAAACCTCAACTCAAAATGGATTAAAGACTTAAGTGAAGGTCTTCAAACTGTTATACTATCAGAGGAAAACATAAAGGAAGAAGTTTCATAACATTTTCTAGACAATGCTTCTTTTTTTGGTACTAGGAATTGAACATGGGACCTTGTGATTGCCAGGCAGGTATCAGAACCACTGAGCTAAATCCAGCCCCGCAATCATTTTTTTGGTTATGACTTCAAAATCATAGGCAATAATAAACAAACAGAATTACAACAAAATGAAAAGCTTCTGCACAACAAAGGAAACAACAGAGATAACTTACAGAATTGGGAAATTTTTTTTTTTTTTTGAGCAGGGTCTCGCTTTGTAGTTCAGGCTGGCTGAGCTCACTATGCAGCCCAGGCAAGCCTCGAACTCAGCAATCCTCCTGTCTCTGCCTCCCGAGTGCTGGGATTACAGGCATGAGCCTGGGAAAATATTTTCAAACTACATATTGGATAAGGAGTTAAAATCTGTAACACATAGGATCTCAAAAACCTTGATACAAATAATTCAATAGTAGGAAAACAACCCCATTTAAAAACAACAAGGTTAGGCCGGGTGCGGTGGCTCACACCTGTAATCCCAGCACTCGGGAGGCCCAGGCAGGAGGGTTGCTAAATTCGAGACTTGCCTGGAGTACATAGTGAATTCAGGGCCAGCCTGAACTATAAAGCGAGACCTTGTCTCAAAAAAACTCAAAAAAACCTATTGCTAGAAAAATGGAAAAGCTAGCCAAACTTGGAGAAATATTTATTTACTGAGAAAGGACTTACAGCAAAAGCATCTGAATTGTTTAACCATAATAATAAAATGATAAAGTGCCAACAGCATATGAAGAGATGCTCAGTATCAGTATGCCTCAGAGAAAAGCAAGTTAAAAATCCCAGAGATGCACTCAACTTCCTAAAGCTTAAAAACATGGCATTACTAAGTGTCAGCACGGACCCTGGAGGTCTCCTACACTGGTAAAAATGTACAATGATACTACCACTTATCAGAGCCCCCTTTTCTCCATTCCTCAACATTCACCTGGGAGAAATGAAGTCATAAAGCACACAGAGGAAATTGTAAATGACTGTGCTTACAGCAGCCTTCTTCATAACAGCTGAACACTGGACACAATCCAAGTGGTCTACACAGGTACATGGATCAACAAATGAAGGAATGAGTAACTGTTTCATGCAATGTCACATATAAATGTCAAAAATACTACCAGCAAAGTCCCTTTCTTTAAAAAGCTAACTAACTGGGGTTGGAGATTTAGCTCAGTGGTTCTGGCGCTTGCCTCGCAAGCGCAAGGTCCTGAGTTGGATCCTCAGTAACCACATACAATGTTGGGCATGGAGACTCACGCCCACCAGCCATCAATACCACATACCACAGTGCCGGGCGTGGAGGCTCACGCCTGTCATTCCAGCACTCGGGAGGCAGAGAAGGGAGGATTGCTGAGTTCGAGGCTTGCCTGGGCTACATAGTGAGCTGAGGGCCAGCCTAAACTACAAAGCAAGACCCTGTCTCAAAAAAAAACAAAAACAAAACAAAAAACAAAAGAAGAACTAACTAACTACATCTAACAAGAGAGTCAAAAGAATCCAAACAGAGAACTGAGGGTACTGTTCAGTAGTAGAGTGTGCCTAGCACGCATGCTTAAACTCCATGTTTGATCCCAGAACCACCAAGATTTAAAAATAAACAAGCACCCATAAAGGCCCACAAAGGGACAGAATACACTCCAAAAACAAAACAAAACATAATTTGATTGCGGTAGAAGTATTTAAATTGGTGCTTATATTTGTCAAAAGCATCATGAAAATGTACACCTATGCTGGATGTGGGGCACACACCTGGAGCTGTAGCAGGATTTTCAGGCCAACCTGAACTACATAGCAAGACCCTGTCTCAAAAACCAAAATCAAAATACAACTTAAAATGGGTACATTTCACTGCATATAACTAGATCACAGTGTTGATTTAATAATGACCAATATATTGTTTATGTGTAGATGCATGATGAAAAAGCCTTTTCAAAGCGAGAAAATGATAAGCACATAATATTGGAAAATTTGAACTCTAGATTGGAGGATGAGTGGGAAGGAGGGAGGGTATCAAAAGGGGTTGGGGCGGTGAAGATGTGTCAAATTAAACTTATTTTTGGAAAGGAGGGTGTGGCTAACACTGCCAGCGCCTAGTTCTTTGGTTGGGCAATATATAAAACAGAAAGACATCTCACGGGTGGGAAGCAATGTTAATAGTGTTTCCTGATTAAGTTTAATTCCATAGATCTTATAGATTTTTTAAAAAGGTAGTCACCTCACCCATAAATTTCCCATGTCTCAGATGTAGGAAATATGCGAATAAATCCACCTCTCCGATCGTTCTCTTCCTTCACCCTCCGTAAAACTTTGATCTACATGGAGGAAGAGAAAACAAGCACCTGTTTTGAAAACAGAAATCCATGTGGCTACAGGACAAGGTATGATTAAAACATGAAGGGGATGAATTAAGTCCATTTAAGAGGATTTCTGAAAAGAAACTTCTTCCTTCTTGATCCTTTTCTTTCCATTGTAAAGTACAAGTACTGAACGTCACCCAGCAGTCGCTCTTCTCACGAGCCCCGTGTTGGCCCGCGAGGGCCGGCAGTGGAGTCGTCTTTACCTCTTCCATTGACAGACCGAGCATGGAGCTGCCCAGCGTCCCCGACATCTTCTCCCGGGCTGGGCCCACCAGGTGCTTCATTTCTGCATCACTGGCAGAAAGCGGGCGGGCACGCTGAGAAGGAAAGAAAAGCAAACAAAAAAAAAAACAAAAAGTGCTCATCATCTTTCCTTCTTTCCCTCTGCTCATTCCCTACACACTGTTTTCGTTCCTAACAGGTGCAAGCTCAAGTCTGCAATCCAATTTCTGTAATTAATCTTTTAGCCCAAAACCCTGGGAAGTGGACAACAGGGAGTAAATTCAAAAGCAAGAAGACAGCCCAGTAGAAAAACACTGAGAGAGAAACAAGCAGAAAAAAGAAACTGATATCCAGGTGTTTTCTTAAGTCAGTTTTGTGTTTTTGTTTTCGTTTTTTTTTGAAACAGGATCTCGCTTTGTAGTTCAGGCTGGCCTGAACTATATTCTATAGCCCAGGCAAGCCTAGAATTCAGCAATCCTCCTGCCTCTGCCTCCCGAGTGCAGGGATTACAGGCATGAGCCACCACGCCTGGCACTGTGGCATGTGGTACCACAGGGATTGAATTCAGAACCTTGCACTTGCTAGGCAGACGCAAGAACTGGAGCTAAGTCTCCGGCCCTTTCCTAAATTAGTATTTACTCCTAACCTTGTTTTAAAAGTACATCCAGTATTTCAAGGATATGCAGGGAAAAAAAATCTGAATAAAAGTTAACAGAAAAGTAAATGTACGCTCATTCTTGTAACCAAAGAAGGACAGTATGGAGAACTGAGACCTCGGACACAAAACTAAGGAGAAATCTTTTATGTCAAAGATGAAAAAGCCTGGGCTGTGGGCTGCTTCAGAACTTGAGGGAAGAATCTGGATTTAGGGGCATCTGCTGTCACACAGTACATGTGACAAGGGCCACACTGTAGGAAGCACTGTGGTTGTTGGGCTTCCAGAGACCTGAACAAGGGTGGCTGCCCTCCGTGCCCCCTGCGGTGATCACAGGGCCTGCTCATCACGGTCCCAAGAGATGACCCGATGACTGCAGCCACTGAATGATGCTGGGGCCCATCTGAGTACAGAAGTTTTAAGTGATTCTAATGTTATGAGGGAAGAATAGAAAGGCAGCAAAGGCCGCTGCCGGTAAGAAGCTGTTTGGTTGGGGTTAGATGTTCCCCAAAGCCTCATGTGGTCAGAGCTGGCTTTTTCAGAGGTGGCTGAATCTAGAGCGAGTGATGCTGGGATAAGGGCACGTGACTACTAAACCAGTGCACTGATTGGCTTGGCGCCACCCTAGTCCCGGTAGTCTGGGTAAGACAGAGGGGCAGAAGGACACTGGTAAGGTTCCTTGTTGCTTTCTACCTTCTAGCTGCCATAAACTGTTTCTCCTGTGCCAAGGCACCCTGCCTTGGAGCCAGCCAAGCATGGACTGAACCCTCTACAAACTGTGAGTTAAATAAACCTTTCCTGCTGGGCGTGGTGGCTCACACCTGTAATCCCAACACTCAGGAGGCAGAGACAGGAGGATTGCTGAGTTCGAGGCTTGCCTGGGCTACATAGTGAGCTCAGGGCCAGCCTGAACTACAAAGCAAGACCCTGTCTCAAAAAAAAAAAAAGAAAGAAAGAAAGAAATAAACCTTTCCTCCTTGAACTTGTGTTTGATATTTTGTCTCAGCAATGACAGAGAAGTAACTAACATAGAAGCACATGTTTTTGAAACAGATTAAATGACTGATGAAAATAAGACCTACCCATCAAGTGGAAAAAATTAGGGAGAGAAGGGGATGTAAAAAGCATTGAGATGTGTTATGTATACGTACCATTCCATCATGATGGATGGAATCATTATGTACTGCAAATATGCACTAATAAAAATAAAAATTTAGAAGAAAGAGAGAAATAATTCAAGAACTATGAGTACAAACTGTTTCCCTAGCTTCCTGAAACTTCAACTAGAGAGAAGCAAATGCCCCACTGTCAGGAGGTACTACTGCCTTTCTCTACGCCTGGACCATCTGTGGACATGGTGGCTCTCCTAAATGTGTATTTGAAAGCCTCACTCCCCACACGGCGGCCTCCCTGAGGACATTAAGATTCCATGCAGTCATGAGGGTGAGGCCCTGGTCGAGTGGGATCGGTGCCAGAGAGCTCGCTCATCCAACACGCGTGGCTCCCTGAGGGTAAGCATGCTGAGATGACTACCATTTGCCAGGTGAGATGAAGTCTCACAACGAAGACTACCCTGCTGGCACCTCGATCTTGGAACCTTGCAGCCTCCAGGACCGTGAGAAATCAAGTTCTGTTGTTGAGGCCGCCTGGTCCAGACTATCTGGTCATGACAGCCCAAATAGGCTAGTAAGTGTGTGTGCAAAGCTCACAGAGGGCTTCACCTTCGGACACAAGGAAGACCAATACATACTAGTTTTCAAAGCTAGCACAGGAGCTAGAAAACTAAATGTTCTCATAGGCAACTCCATGATGAGATAACTACATAAAAAAGCTTAGGAAATAACAGATATAAACAACATGGAAAGCAGGAACTTCTGTCGTTTAGCTTTGACTGTAGTATATTCAACAACTAGGGCCATACTTGGCACAAAGTAGATCAATAAATATTTGTTGAACAAATAAATGAATGAGTGTGCTGGACACAGGTCAATCATGTTTGGGATTATAACTTACAGAAAGGTCTTTGGAAACATTTTAATTCCCTTCAATCTCTGGGAATACATTAAGCAGCGAGTGTTGGAACGAAAGGGTAAATGTGAGGAAAGCATGAAGATTCAGGCAGGAAACCAACCTAAGGAATACCAACATTTTTTAAAAAATCTTTAAAGTAGGATGATTATTTTGAATTTAGTTTTTAAAAGCCAAAATAAATGGATCATTTGAGATTTTTTTCTTATGATCACATACTACTTATTGTTTGTCAAAAAGAAATACTTAATCCAGTTAGCATGAGACAGCATGGCTCTGATCACAAAGCCACATAAAGCCATGGGCAATGAATCATCCAAGTCAAGCAGCTTTTTTACTGGACACTATTTAAGGATATTTT
>PVIC010031205.1:0-21455 GCA_004025085.1 Thryonomys swinderianus | reverse complement strand
ATTTTTTAAAAGGAGAGAGAGAGAGAGAGAGAGAGAGAGAGAGAGAGAGAGAGAGAGAGTCCATTTTATATCTTCCACATGAAGTTTAGCAGAAATAAACTCTCTCAGGGGAAATGACACAGGAATCAGCCCAGAGGTAAGAAAATGAATCATGCTTTCTTACCTGCTACTCATTACACATGCATTGTGGCTTCTCCTGAGACAATTGGGCACTTGAAAGTCATTTAGGTCTAAACTATAACTCTTTGCTTGGGATGAGAAATGCCTGCTATGTAACTAAAAGTAGGACAGAGTTTGAATTTTGTTTGTACACTTTGTTACTATAACTCTTGGGTATGATCTCTTCTCAGGGTGCTCTGCGTGGAGTTAGGTTGGTCTTTCAGGGAGTGTCTGTCTAGGAGCTGGCCAGATGGAGTTGATTATCCGAGTTTACATGGTCTTAGCCCTTTTAAGATGGAAGACATTAGAGTAAGAGGGTTACAGTGACATTCAACTTCACTGAGAAACTAGGAGCCATTGTCCTAAACATGTGACCACTTGGATTTCAGAAGATGTGAAGCCCCACATGACTGAAACCAAAATGATCTTTTTCTGGAAACACAACCAGCCCCCAGCCATGTTTCCAGAATTATGACACAAGCATGGAGACAGTGATCAAACTTGACTGAAGCCCAGCCACTAAGCTTTGAAAGCTGGCCTCCTGCATCTGACAGTGGCCCGTTAGAACTACTGGGTCAGTCTATGCCTCTTCCATCTACCAGAATCCTTCTCTATATTCCTTCTAACTATCCAGTCAAGTCTTTTTCCTATAATGAAAAAATGAGGCAGTCTGCCCTGAGCAAACTGAAAACTCGTAAACTGGATTTTCATATTGAAAATTGGAGTTTGCCTGTGAGCCCACAGTGGCTGCCTGAAAAGCCAGCGTTTGGTGTGTGAGAAGGTTCACCTCCGCATACCTTGGTTTTGGCAGAGGGCTCAGTGATCCATGATGCAGCGACATCTTTGATGAGAAAACGATAGTGCGACTCAGGGCAGCATGACTCGTACAGAAAAGTCCTGTAAGAGGCAAAAATGAATCCATGGGAACAAACACATTTCCCATTAATCGGTGATCTGTTCCCACGAGAGCGTCTTTTTTGCTTGTCATTAGGAGCCTGCTTGGGTCTGTGCTCTCCGCCCACGGTTCCCTTGGTCAGGAGATTGTGGGTCTGATCAGCCTCTGATACCACACAAAATAAGCATCTTATCAATACCAACTGATAGAAATCAAATCAAAGCACCATGCTTTGTAATCTATAAGATGTGCACATTAGACTTTCTTAAAGATTCACACTTTTTTTTTTTTTTTTGAGACAGGGTCTCGCTTTGTAGTTCAGGCTAGCTCTGAGCTCACTATGTAGCCCAGGCAAGCCTCAAACTCAGCAATCCTCCTGTCTCTGCCTCCCGAGTGCTGGGATTACAGGAGTGAGCCACCACATCCGGCAAAGATTCACACCTTTGTTAGAGCTGAAATATATTTTTAAATTTAAACTTTTATTGTAAGCTTCAAAAACAACAACACATTCCTAAGACATGACCCATATAAAAATGTACTGACTAATGAATCACACAATGCAAAATCCTTTCATTTTATATGTTACTGGTGATAGGGCATTAAATTACAGATGCGAGATAATAAGCCTAACAGATAATACTTCAGATGCCCAAGTTCAAGCTTTACTGTGTTGATTTATGATCAAAAGATTTGCTCTTTATCAAATCCTGTGGGTACAAGTCGACAGATATCCACAGAATAAATCTTTAATTTTTCTTACATACACCAACAGTTTGTAATGCCTTTTTTATTTTTTTGAGACAGGATCTTGTTTTGTAGTTCAGGCTGGCCCTGAGCTCACTATGTAGCCCAGGCAAGCCTCGAACTCAGCAATCCTCCTGTCTCTGCCTCCCAAATGTTGGGATTACAGGCGTGAGCCACCACGCTTGGCTGTAATACCTTATTTTAAAACACATTTACAATAATCTAGTTACAAGTTTAAAATGATATAATGATTTTTATTGATATATTTTATTGGTACATTATATATATATATGCATCACAATTACACTCCACATTGAGAATTTGTACCAGTATATGACACAATTTAATCTCATTCCCCCCTCCCATAGCCACCCTACCTCCTCCCGCATGCCTATATATACAAGCATTATTTCCTTTTTTTACCATCAATTTTTTCTTTCATCATTATTTACTCCCAAACCCCATTTTATTTTAAATATTTACTATTTCACAATATCAATCATGCATCCTAGAACATATTTATAACTTAAGTTTCTCATACCAGAGAAAATATATGATATTTACACATCTGTGAACTTTTTATTTCACTTTTGAGTATGTCCTTAAGGTGCACCCATTTGAGTATAAATGATTCAATCTCATCATTCCTTATGGCACAGTAATACTCCACTTTATAATTAAAAAAATCACTTTATACAGTCTAAAGTCTAGAGACTGTCAGAAGAAATCAACAAATGGGATTTCTTTTTATTAAAAAGCTTCTGCACAGCAAAAGAAAACATCAGTAGAGCAAAAAGCCAAGCAACAATATGGGAAAATATCTTTACCAGTAATTCGTCAGACAAAGAGCTACTATCTAGAATATATAAAGAGCTTAAAAAAATCAGTCCCCTCAAACTTAAAGACCCAATTCAAAAATGGGCATCTGAAATGAGAAGACACTTTTCAGAGGAAGAAGTAAAAACAGCTAAGTATATGAAGAAATGCTCAGTGTCACTGGCCGTTCAAGAGATGCAGATGATAACAACTCTGAGATTTCATCTCACTCCACAAGAATGGCTACTATATTGAAATTAGCCAGCAACAAATGCTGGTGAAGATGTGAATGAAAAGGAACCCTTCTCCACTGTTGGTGAGAATGTAGATTAGTACAACCATTATGGAGATCAGTATGGAGATTCCTCACAAAACGAGGATTAGAGGTTCCATTTGACCCTGCTATTCTCCTGCTGGGGATATACACAAAAGAATTACAAGGGTCATATCACAGCAACATATGCATACCCATGTTTATAGCAGCTCAGTTTGTTATAGATAAATCTTGGATATAATGATATTTTAATAAATTGAGCTATTTATTAAAAGATAAGATTATTAACTGTATCTCCCAAGGACTAATAAATATTTACCATATAATCCAGTTAAAATAATTTCTGCATGTTATATGTTGAATGACAGATATCAGATTTGGAAAATAAAAAGTGTTATTTGCATTACATTTATAAAAAATGTGTAGTGAAGATGAAACTTCTTATATGTTTGTAAACAAATTTATATCCACTGCATTATATTCACATTATCATATAAAATAACACTTTGCTCTTTTGTACAATTAATGTTTGATAAATAAAATACAATAATTAATGTGAGTTCACAAGTATCATATGCCAGGAACATCATATATAATGCAGTCACAAGTTGTTCTCTGTTCTCCATAAATAATCTGATGAAAATAACCTCTCCAATATTATAAACAAAGTTGTTGCTTTACAACTCAAAGATGATTACATTTAAAAATTTATTTCTTAACATATAACTGTACCTATATGTGTGCAATAGTTCATCTTAACAATTATAATTATACTTTGGAAAAATCAGGATCAAATTTATTTGGCTTTTCATGTATGATTTAGTAATCTCACATAAAGTATATGAGAACTCCTTCAAGAGTTATAGTCTCCTGGAAAAAACAAATATCTTCTTCGTAAGTAAGTCAATGAGAAAGAAGACAACAATAATGGTAAAATGTAAATTCTTCTATTTCTAAAAAATCAAAACATTTTAAAATACTTTGGTATAATATTCCAATAATAATCAGAAGTAATTAAAATTTAGTAATTTCAAGTAATACCATAACAATATTTTGAAGTTTGAATATCATTGATTAATAAAGTTAAAAGTTTTTCATAAACTAAAATTTGTTTTGTTGTTACTTTATTACCTTTGAATAACTATATAGATTGAGTACTATTTGTCTGAAATTTTATTATTTTTATGTTGATATCAAAATATATTGTCAATTGGCTACTAGTCTATTATCTAAAGTAATAGGTTTAATTTTTTCTATATTATTTCTTTAATTGTGCACTTTACACAACATTTATTTTTTTGAAAAT
The DNA here is from genome assembly GCA_004025085.1 of Thryonomys swinderianus. Taxonomy (NCBI): domain Eukaryota; kingdom Metazoa; phylum Chordata; class Mammalia; order Rodentia; family Thryonomyidae; genus Thryonomys; species Thryonomys swinderianus. Next base: position 17,261 of record PVIC010031205.1, on the reverse strand, counting down.
TTGTTTTGACTTTGATAAAAGTGTTTTAATTATTAGAGCATACTAAAAATTTAGGCACATCATTTGACTTTTAGATTTTACTGAGATGAAGCAAAAAATTCTAATTAAAAGCTTTTTGAAAAGTACGTACTTCTTTAAAAGAAGTAAACTGGTCTGATTCCCATTTGTGACACATTTTTATTTTATTTTGAATATGAACCTTTACCCAAACTATTGTTGTACATCACAGTGTCTGACATAAAAGATAACACAAGGTAAGTAGAGAGCCACATAAAGATATTCGCCCAATTTCATGATATTTATATATTGTTAATTGAAGAAAAAATTAATCTGAATCTTTATTGGTACTATCTATCATCTATCATCTATCTATCATCTGTAATCTATCAACCTATCTATCCATCTACATAAGATGATCATACTCAACATAGAGAATTTGTAGCAGTATATGACATGATTTAATTCTCATTTTTCTCTCTACCCATCCTACCACTCCTGCTCTCTATATACATAAGCATTGCAAGCAGTTATTTTTTTTTTTTTACGATCACATTTTTTCTTTACCTTGTTACTTACTCCAATCTTGTCCTTTTGGATATTTTCTATTTCACAATGTCAATTATATATTCTAGAACTCATTTGCACGTTGTTTCTAATACAGAGAAAAGATATATTTACAGATCCGTGACCTATTTACTTCACTTAGAAGTATGTAGTGAAAGAACGTCCATTTGAGTTTAATGACACAAGCTAATTTAGTTTTCATTTCCTCTCCTTAGATTTTATTAATAAAAGAAAGTAGAAACATAAGAAAAATGGAATGGTATCCACCTACTAAGTTCTAATGAAACTTTTCAAATAACAAAGTTTAGTACTGAGGCAATTTCCCCTACTATTTTGAACCTTTAATACTGTACTAATAAAAAGCCTGATATAGTGTTGAGTGTGAACCGCATGAAGTGATAACATCTATCTACTCTGTGCTCTACAATTCTAATTGAAAACAATAGTCAGCAATACCATTAAGGTAATTAGAAGCTCCATTGTAAATTAACAGCTTTAAGAAAACTAATTTTCTATATAGGATTGAATAGATAATGCAGGCAAATATGTAGCTAATAATTGTAATTCTAAAAGTACACTTACTCTCCAAAGGAACATTTTAAGACTTAATATTTTTTAATTGTTACTAACTTTCATTTAACTTTTTCAGTAGCTCAAACTTTTTTCTTTCCTAATAAAATCACATTAACTTTAGCCTATATAGTTTATAGTCAGTGGCTTATTATCTTTTTAATTAAAATAACACTGCTGTATATTGAATTGTATGTATACTTCTATATAATATACACTACCCTAGAGGTATGCTTAAGACAGGAAAGGAAAGAGATATGCACCTAAACGCTAAAATTATCATGAAAAGAAGCCATCTGTATACAAAATCTAAAAACTGAATTTGGCTAATATTATTGTTTACAAATCAGAAAAAAGCTTAAATGAATAGATAAGCAGTACAATGCTTCATATATGACATTGATATTTTTGGTAAATTTGTTTAATCATCAAGAACAACTGTGAGCTATTTATTGTTATTCTAAAGTTCAAAGATATCAATGATATCGCCATGTTAATGCCAAATCATATTTGGGGTGGTACCTTCATTTCAGCTCTCCTGTACAATCATCGCCATGTTTTTATTCTCTGAAGTTTAAGTCACTATGGAAGAAAATGAAGAAAACCTAATATTGTCCTTTTTCTGGCCAATCTTTCATTTATTCCCAAGTTAAAGCAAATATCCCCACTGTCTGCTCCTTCTTCCAAATAACATCAAAAATAACTTTTCAAATTTCTCAATAGATATTATTAAATTTAATGTTCTGCCTTGTAGCTAACATAATGTCTAATCCATTGTATATAGAAGTAAATAGTAGAAAAATAAATACATATACTTAACCACTCTTTCCTTAAGAAAAAATTATGAAGTTTTTAAAACTTTAGACATTTTACATAGAAATTTTCTGTGACTTATTAAAAACCTTCAAAATACAGACAGCTTGCAATTTTGAGTAAATGTTTTATGTTCCTCTGACCTTTGAGCTTTTCGAAGAGAAAGAAATCAAATACATTTTGTAACTCAAAGCCTGCTTCAGTGCCTAACAAGTCTTGATAAACTTTTAATAAGCTATGCATGAGAAAAAGCATGAAGCAGTTCACCTTATTAAAATATGTTTTAAAAATATTCTATTTTTTACCTACCTTTCTTCTGTCCTATATGTTTGCTTATAGGTATAAGCAGCATATATGTTACTTTATGAATTGTGTAAAAATGAAGGTTGCATTTCTATTTGTGTGAAACCAAACAATAATTAGAGAACATGACATGTTTAAACCTGATAATTGACTGGTTTCATAATTCTGCATGTTTTTGAACTATTATGAGGAATGAAAATTTTCCTTTTATTTTTGCTACAATTAAGAGTTCATCTTTATTTTATGGTGAGGAACACAATGTAGGAGGTAATTTATCCCCTTAAGCAGTAGGGTTGTATTATCTGGTCTCAAAACCACTTTTCAAATCTTCATTGGCAAAAAAAAAAAAAAAAATGCAAAGACGTCATCAGGTTAAAAAGAGGGAGAAACTTCAAAATAACTCAACAATAATTGAAAATTCAATTTTGCTTTGCTTCATCTTTGCTAAAGAAAGTTTATAACTATGTATATATAAATAAAATATACCAATAAAATCAAAGGAAAATAATCAAATCAAATCAAATCAAATCAAATCAAAAATAAAAAGGAAATTTTATAACTTTCTGTATAATGCAGTAACTACAAACTAAGTGTATAGTCTTGACTATGGATATTATATACAACTAAAACATCACAATTCTTTGTAAAGTTTTTAAATCAATTCAAATTTAATAATCATGAAAAATAATTTGATTTTTCAAAAAACATAACTAATACTTAAAATAATCAATATTCATATATTTGCTATCTGCTCTTCTATTGATATAATGTATTTATCAACCACAATGGAGCTATAGAACATCAGAGGTCAAACTTGTTCTGTCAGAGAACCATAAGGCAGACTGAACATAAATGTGCTCTCTGTGTTTCAAATTTTGACATATTTTGATCTGTTGCAATGGATTCATTTGGTAAAAGTACACAGAATCAACAAGAGGGAGAAAGAGAGATGAAGAAAAAAGAGGAAAATTCTAAATGTATACTCAAGAAATAACGGGACAAAAGCTTCCTAAGATCTAAAATTATAATCCCTGTGTACAGCTTTGAGCTAGATTTACAAAGCAAACAAAGCAAAATTCACCCACCCATTCCCCCAAACATTGACACCTTAAGGGACTTTAAGATTTTTTTTAATTGAATTCTTTATTGGTACAATTTATATACATCTGACAACCACATATAATACTGGGGAATTTGTACCAGTATATGACACAAGTTAATTCTCATTTTTACCCATATCACTACCCACCCACAACTCCCCACCCCATTTATACATACTCTTTTACTTTCTTTCTGAATCTGGCTCTGCTAAAAGACAACCAACAACATGGGAAAATATCTTTACTAGCTGTTTATCAGACAAAGGGCTATTATCTGCAATATATAAAGAACTCAAACAGATCAGCCTCCCCAAGTTTAAAGACCCAATTCAAAAATGGGCATCTGAAATGAACAGACACTTCTCATAGGCAGAAGTCAAAGCAGCCAAGAAGCATATGAAGAAATGTTGAGTATCACTGGTCATTCGAGAGCTGCAAATGAAAACAACACTGAGATTTCATCCCACTCCACAAAGAATGGCTGCTATCACAAAATCTAAGATTTTTATTATTATTATTATAGAATTGAGCCTGTTATTCCCCTGCTGGGGATATACCCAAAATTACAAGATTCCTATCACAGCGACATATGTACATCCATGTGTATAGATGCTCAGTTTGTGATAGCTAAATCTTAGAGATAACCCAAATGCCCATCAACTCTAGATTGGATAAAGATGTGTTTTTTAAAAAATAAAATGGAATATTACTCTGCTATAAAGAATGATGAGATTGAATCATTTATATTCAAATGGACATACCTTCAGGACATACTCATAAGTGAAATAGGTGACAATTGTGCAAATCTCATATATTTTCTCTGGAATGAGAAACTGAAGTTATAAATGTGTTTTTAGAATGCATAATTGATTTTGTGAAATAACTATCGAAAGGGTAATGGGATTTAGTGGTAAATAATGAAGAAAAAATAATTGAGGGAGGGGGGATATCAGAATTAAGTTGTGTCATATACTGGCACAAATTCTCAATGTGGAGTGTAATTGTGATGCATATATATATGCATCACTATATATATATATATGTGTGTGTGTGTGTGTGTGTGTGTGTGTGTGTGTGTGTAGTACCAATAAAATGCACCAATAATTATAAATAAAATATTTTAGGTCACCCATTTTTATTCTAAGCTTATTCAAAAGCTTCATCAGACACTTATTAATCCAAGCCTTCTGAGAAGCAGATGCAGGAGACAAACTAGAAATACAGTGAGCGGACTGATTTGAGAAGTTGCTGAGGGAGACAAGGGTGTTTGCGGAACAGTCAGTGGCCATGAAGATCGGTCTTTAACTGTAGGCGACAGGATGGAGGGCGGGGTAGGAATACAGCTATATGCTGTCATTTCTGAGACAATTTAAGTAATTGAAATGTTCTAGAGCCCATACCCTTTAGAAGAGACATACGTCCTCCAGAAGTGAGATTGCTTTCCTGTCCACGTGGTGGGTCTCCTTTGAGAAACAGGGCTTCTTCAGTCACATCCAGGGATGCACAGAGCGCACAGCTCCTGCGGCTCTCAGTCAGGTATGTTCTCTGCACGCGGAGGTCCTAGAAGCTCCTCCTTGATACCTCTGTGCCAGGGTTTGCTCTAGACTGAAAAGTGCCTCAGACTTGATTTTTTTTTTCCCTTCTGAGAGAAGGCTCTTGAAAATCTGTCCTTCACGGACACAGCATAATGGGTACCGAATACAGCTGTTGCCTCAAACAGACACACAAATTGGGGATTTTTTTTTTTTTTTCCAGCTCAAGCCTTCAGTGCCTAGAGTCTGGCTCCTCTCAGGAATGTCCTTATGGACACTCCGAGGTATATTCACTTTTCTGCAACAGATTAAAAATCTAGGATCTGTCACAGATTTATAAAACTAAATGACTTCAATTTTCTTGAAATTACCAATGACCCTGAACATTTTCCAGAGGAATTGCAAACCATTATGACCTGTTATGAACTCATTGACTAGATTAGAATGAATTACTCAATGCTGTTTTCCCAGCAGACAATTTCTGCAAATTACAGACAAAATTAGAGTGAGTGATAAACAAGTCACTTTGCAGTATGGGGATTTCTGGAAGCGGACACAGATAAATTGACAAAGGCATTCTTTGCCTCTTCCTCTTAAAATATCAGCCTCTTTTTTGGTCAGGAAAGGTCCTTGTTTACAATTGTGTGTGCTAAAAGCCCAAGTTTTGGTGACCTCATCGCTGCACAGTCTTAATTTCAAAAGCGATTTAAAAATCACTGCAACAGTCTGGGAAGATGAACAGCGCCGCTGATATCCAACCAAGTTGGCAAAATTGGCAAACCTTTAAAAGCTTTGCAATTCTTTGTGACAACTGGAAGAAGTGGAGAGACTCGGTTACTGGCTTGTTAATGTTTGCAATTTCAATTTATATTACTAAGGAAATAATATAGAAGTTTCAGGAATATGAGATAATTTATGTAAAAGAGAAAAAGTGAAGAATTCATATATTTTAAATTTCTTTTGATGTATGCTATCATTCTGAGCAAGATAGACAACCAAATCAAATGTACCAATAATTCTATTAAAGAACTTTCTCAAAATATTCTGAAAAGGCTTTATCATTAGATATATGCAACTGTAGCCACATGTAATCAGATTTCAATTTCATTGCTTTTCAGTTTAAAGAGTAGAAAGTCTCCTCTCCTTGGGAAACTGCAGCTTGTCAAGTTTACTTCCTTGAGGACAGTGAATCTAATACTCCTGTGCTGCATAAAGAAAACATGTCATGTTTCCTTTCCCTTCTGAAATTGTCTGTGTTCCTGCATTTTCTATCCTTAAAGGTTTTCTACGTGAAAGCTCTTCTATGACTGTAGATCTATGTTAGCATGGATTTCTTATTGGCTTATTCGCAGTGTGACCACATGAGACATTTGAAGTACACTACTTAAATTTTCCCATGACCACAATCAAATGGTCTTCCTTTCCTCTCTAGGGGTAGTTCAGATTCTATTGATCTGTCACTAGGACTCTAGAAACACAACCACAACAACAACAATGATGATGATGTTGAAAATTCATTATTTAAATTTTGTTCCAAAATATTTAGATTGTATGACATATTTATTGCAGGATGGGTTCAGTGACAACATTTTAATTTCTGTTTACTAATAACCAGAATAAAGGAAGTTGGAATTAAACTTATTGATGATTTTTTTCCTACAGAAGGACATTGTAGTCTTTGGATCAGTTGTTAATAAACAACAACTTTCCTAAGAAGAATATGTGGAAGATGAATCTATCCATTTTCCAGGATGTGTTAGACATAAAGAAATCATACTTCTATTTTTTCCATAATTCACTTATTGAACCTACTTTTTGGGTGGAGACATTATATATATTAAGTGCTTGAGTGTGTGTCTATTCTAGTGTATGATTATTCATAGTGATGACGTTTACTTGCTTTTAGCTACTGGACATAATGTTTCATACTATATTAGAATGAGATTTCTCTGAATATACATCCTTTAATTTCCCTCTCTTCCTCCCTGTCTTTTTTCTCCCTGTTTCTCTTTGTAAAATAATTTCAACTTGTTTTTTACCACTGAGTTTGTATTATTATTGAATATTGATAACCTTATACCTCACCCAATTTCTTCTGGACATTCCAGATATTATTAATTATTTATGATGACTTTGTGAAGTAAGTCCACAAATGGGTGTGGCACTTTCAACTGTTGCTATTCTCAGGATAGATTCTGAGATATTATCTCATTGCTGGTACCATTTCTAAAACTATTACCCAGCCATTATTTTTGTTCAGGTTTTGCCAATATAATACATCAATTTTTTTTTTTGCTCTATCTTGGCCATCTCTTACTTTCAAAGAACAATAAGATTAGGATCACAGGAGCAAAGGAAGAGAATATCCCATTTGTATTATTACAAAGTTGATTAAATAAATCTTAATGTTCTTTCCTATCAAATATTATTATAAATCTTTTTTATTCCCAGAATATACAAGTAGAAAATTAAGTGAAATTTAGAGAATGGAAGAGAGTAAGGTAAAATATATGTATTATGCAAAAACTTGAGTAGCATGAGAAGAAAAATCTGCTTTCAAACTCCAGTGAAATGTTTAAGTGAAAATCCACATATCTACTTAAAAGTTATCAACAGCATCCATTAATAATATATGTCAAAATTTCTGCAAGAAAAATGAGTTATATTTATATTGTAAATAGTTTTGCTACATCTTATTCATTGTTCCTGCTGTTATTACCTATTTGGAAGTAAACTTTAAATGTACAGCTCACTGCAAGACAGAATGCACAGTAATCAATGATAACTCAAGCCAATATGTCCTCTACATATTGAAACACACAACTGGTAAAATAAATAACAAAGTCAGAGCAAGTTTAAAAAAAAAGAAAGACAAAGAACCCATTACATAATAAAGACATTGAACACACTAGGTAGAGAAGAAGCATATCTCAAGATAATAAACCAAACATAACAAAGTCATATTCAACATAATTCAGAATGTAGAAAAGCTTAAGACTTCCTTTTTTTAAAATTTGGAACAAAATAAGGATATACACTGTCACCATTCTTTCCCAAGTTGCTCTGAGGGGAGTAAGTATGAGCAACTAGGAAGGGGGGGGGAGAGAGAGAGAGAGAGAGAGAGAGAGAGAGAGAGAGAGAGAGATGCCAATTAGACGATGAGAAGTCAACTTGGTCCTGTTTGTTGGTGACATGATTTAATGTTTTGAAATGTTTACTTTTTGTGACAATCTAAGTTAATCATTTTAATTAGCATTTGATAAAAAATTCTCTCAGAAAATGGCTAGCTGACTATAATTAAAGAAAAATGCAAGTGATCTACAGTGGTCGAAATGGTTTGGAAAATAAAATGTGAATACTTCTGTTACCTAACATCAGGAAATTAAGAAAGCACCACAAAAAATGAATTAGAAAGATAGTAACAAAAACTGTAGACACAGAGTTCTATGCTCAATTAATTTAAGACAAACACCCAAAGAAATTGATTGAAAAAATAACAATTTTTCAAGTAAATTATAGTGAAAGAATTGGACATTAATACAGAAAATATTTAACTTTAGACATTTCTATAAATAAATTATGAAAATCATCAAATATTGTGCTATAGAAGTTAAAAAAAACCTCAGAGAAAACAAAAGATTATTGAGCATCAGGTTAAGCAAATATAAAGTCAAAATGTAGAAAAAAGTATGATAATAAAAGAAAATCAGGTGTATTACATTTTATCAAAATTAAAAACAACAAACATGTCAGTTAGTAAATCAAGATATAATTATGGTGTGGGAAAATACATACCTATATTATCAAATAATACCTATCAAGAATAAGTAGAAAACCCCCCCTGAGATAATAGAGCACTGAATATAGAATATTTTAAACTACAGAAAAATGAAAATTTTCAACAAGTGCACAACTCAGCAATCCTCATAATTCTAATTGATATGGTAATAATATTACTAGGTACCACTTCAGTTATTTAAATTTAACATGTATTTGTTGATAACTAATAAAATTATATCATTAAGCAATTTTATCTAAATGCAATTCCAACTGAAATCCCAATACCACATTTCACAGAGCTAGAGAAAATAATCCAAAAATTCATCTGGAACCACAAGAGACCTAGAATAGCTGAAGTAATCCTAAGCAACCATGACATGGCAGGTGGTATTACAATGCCCGACTTAAAACTCTAATATAAAGCCACTGTGATAAAAACTGCATGGTACTGGCAAAGTAACAGACCTGAGAAAGTGGAATAGATGAGAAGATCCAGAAACAACTCCAGATGCATTGTTACCTTATCTTTGACAAAGGAGCCAAACATCCTCAATGGAGGAAAGACAGCCCTTTATCAAATGGTATTGGAAAAACTGGGCTTTAATTTGCCAAAAACTAAAGATAGACCTATCTCTTTCACAATGAACTAAACTAAAATCACAATGGATTCAAGACATAAACATTAAAACAGAAACAATAAACCTGCTGCAAAACAGGTTAGGTAAAACACTTTGAGACATTGGTTTAGGCAGAGATTTTAAGAACGAAACCTATATAGCACAAGAACTACCAGAAAGAATCAACAAATGAATCTCATCCTACTAAAAAGCTTTTGCACAGCAAAAGAAACTACTGGCACTACTAGAAGACAGCCAGCAACATGGGGAAAAATCTTTACTAGCTGTTTGTCAGACAGAGTTACTATCTAGAATATATAAAGTACTTAAGTAAATCAGTACCCCCAAATTTAAAGACCCAATTCAAAATGGGCATCTAAAATGAATAGGCATTTCTCAGAGGCAGAAGTGAAAGCAGCCAAGAAGCATATGAAGAAATATCCAACATCACTGGTCGTTTGAGAAATGCAGATGAAAACAATGCTGAGATTTCATCTCACTCCAAAAAGAATGGATGCTATGGAGAAGTCAACAAGCAATAAATGATAGTGAGGCTGCAGGGAGAAAGCACCACTTCTCCACTGTTGGTGGGATTGTAGACTTGTGCAACCATTGTGGAGATCAGTGTGGACATTCCTCAGAAAACTAGAATCAGAGGTCCAATATAACCCTGCTATTCCCCTTTTAGGAATATACCCAAAGGAATTAAAAGAATCAGAGTGTAAAGACAAATATACACCTGTGTTCATACCAGCTCAGTTTATGATAGCCCAATCTTGGAAACCACCCAGGTGCCCATTAATTGGAGATGGGATAAAAAAACATACGTGTGTGTTTTTTTTAAATAAAATGGAGTATTACTCTGCCATAAAGAATGACAAGTTTCATTCACTTATGTTCAAATAGATACACTTTGAGGACACACTAATAAATGAAATAAATAGATCCTAGATATTTAAATACCCTATCTTTCTTCTGGTATGAGAACCTGTAGATGTAAATGAGTTCTCAAATGTATAATATTTTTGTGAAATAGGAAACAGTCAAAAGGAAACTGGTGGAGGAATGTAATGAGGGGTAATAATAAACATGATTTGGGAAGAAAAAGAAATAGCATGTATGTAAGGGGTGGGGATTGTAGATGGGTAAGGATATAGGTAAAAATGAGAATTATTTTGTGTCATATGCTGGTAGAAATTCCCCAATGTTGTGTGTGATTGTCCACCATATATAAAATGTACCAATAAAGAATGCAATAAAAAAAAAGAAATTAGGGAAATATGTTCACGTTTTAATGCGATTTTTTTTTTTTTTTGAGACACAGTCTCACTTTGTAGTTCAGCCGGGCTCTGAGCTCACTATGTAGTCCAGGTAAGCCTCGAACTTAGCAATCCTCCTGTCTCTGCCTCCCGAGTGTTGGGATTACAGGCGTGAGCCACCACTGTGGTATGTGATGCTGATTGCTGGTTGATTGATGTTGGGTGTGAGTCTCCACGCCCAGCATTGTATGTGGTTACCGGGGATCGAACTCAGAACCTTGCGCTTGCGAGGAAGGCGCTGGAACCGCTGAGCTAATCCTCTGCCCCAATTCTTTCTTATTTTTTAACATACTATTGGGTAAATTTATTTTCAGTAAATATGTCTTTATTCTGTATTTTGCCTATTTATTTGAATAAATCTAGTGATATTTAATAAATATGCTTTCTTAAAAAGGAAGTTGTTGAATGAGTAAATAAAATCAAACTAAGATGTACGACTTGACAGGAAAATTCATGACAGCTATATGCATACTATTTTTCAGTCAATGCTTAATTCAGTGGAATATGTAAAAATGTCACACTACTAATTTGTTTACTTTATCATACAAATGAACTGACATTAATAAATTGTTAAAAAGCTGGATCAAGAAACTAGGATTTATTTTGAAGCACAGCTACAACAATAAGTGTAAATATGTGAGAAGATAGATCACATTTAGTAACTATCAGTCATATTTGGTATCTAAAAGGGTGGTTTAGCACCAAGAAATACAGTGTCTTTTATGCTAGATCATATGCAAAAAATGGAAACTAATAAATCAGAGAGAGCATTAGGAATATGCTGCTCAAATCTTTTCATGGATTCCTAATGAAAAATATTATTTTCTCCCTTAACACAAGCCATTAAAAATACATGTTTATAGATAAAATGTTTACATGATTTAGTTTCACTGGAGACAGGGTTATAATCATATTATTGGCTTAAATTGAGCTTCCATGTAGATATTATCTCCTTATGTAGTAAGCCATATTTATCTATTTGGACCCAATTATGCTCTTCATTTGCTGTTTTGACTGTTTTCATATTTTAGCCAAGCTCAAATGGAAGTTTTGCTCAGAATCATATTTAGGTCCAGTTAATTCAACCCAAAGTATACTTTCTAAAGTACTCAACACTTTATTTTTGATGGGAACAAATTTGGGGTAATTATATAGAAATATTCTTTGTGGTTCTATAAGAGACAGAGAAGTTATGTAAATCTTTTTTTTCTTGTTATGTGTGTGTGTGTGTGTATTTCCCTCCCCCATATATCTACATATACAAATCTCTGTAGACTTTTGTTATTAAGAGAATTTTTAAACCAGTAAATAAATTTATTCACTCAGCAAAACTCCTGATACAAAGATGAAGACCAATAAGTAATTCCATCCTAATTGCTATTTTACAGCTCAGATCAATTCACAAATGAAGAGATGAGACAAGGGAAGATTTTACAGAATTCTGTTTTTGAAAACCATCACCACCTAACAACTTTTTTGTTAATAATGGGCCTCATGTATAAGGATGAATGCATAAAATTATAATAAAGCTAACAAAATTTGTACTAGCAAGAAATGTCTTAGTCCTTGAACATTTCCAATCATAGTACAATGCCCCATGAATAAACAAAGCTGTGTACAGCAGTATACAAGGATAACATATAAATATATAAAGGGTACCTGGGAATAGCAATGTGACTGTTAATAACAGCTTATTCATGTAATACATTCTTAGTTATCATTTTAGAGTATAGACCTGGGTATATATCGAAAAGTTTACTATAACTCAGTGTGCCATGTTATATCAGAAGATTCACAGCACATCATTTTCTCTTCTTCTTGATTGAATCTCAATTTGATATTTTTTCAGGATGATTCTGTGAGGAGCAGACTATAACATAAATTTTCCACATGGCATATGTTTTTATTGCTGTATATCATATAAGTACAATAAATTTTATTTTGGTAACACAATTAGAAAATCACTTACCTATTCCTCTCAGATGAGTGATGTGTGATTGTATACACAAATACACACACACACACATACTTGATTTCCAACATAGCAGTTGTTATGAATAAAAAACAATAAAGTTGTAATAGTTGCAATTTCTCCAGAAAACTTAGTTTTGAGATTTTCCATCAAAATCATGTTACAAATATTTCTTTAAATTGTTAATAACTGAAAAAGTATGTTTTGACACAACTGTGTGACTATTTAATTATAAAGAGCATTTGGTCTCTATCCAAGTTGTAATGGAATGATTAGAATAATGTTATGATTTATGTTCGGGTTTGTCTCTTTTTAAGAGAAATCGGGCTCAGAACCAAAAAGTGGTAGAGCTCTAAGCTAACAGAAATATGCTAGTTCATCTCTACCATATATATATAGATTTAAACTCATGAGGTCATCCTCATAAGATAATCAGAAAGCAATGTGAACACTGCTTGATTATTGTGTGTGATTTATTTGATGGATTGTGACCCATAATATTTAGAAATTTTAATATGTGGAGAAGTTTAAATGTAGGCCATTTACATACATACATACATACATATACATATATATATATATATATATATATATATGTATGTGTATGTATGTATGTATATGACCTCTCATATCATAGTTGGTGAACCTTGAGTAGCCAAATCTAACTTTACAAGTAGTTTGGGTAATATGATGAAATCAAATCTCAATTCTTATATAATATGTATTTGAGCCAAAAATTATAGTGTTTTATGAGTGACTGCATTTATAAAATCTTAAAATGTTTATGACTATTTACCAATTAATAATCTGAATGACTACATTTACTTTTCAAGAATATTTGTGTAATATATTTCACTTATTTACTATATTAAATAAATAATATCTCTTAAGTGTCCTTATGTGATGTGAACCACACATGTTGGATTTAGTAGAGAGCATGATTGAAGACTCAATCTGTAATAAAATCTTCGAAGCCATCAAGGGAATTTTAAATTAATATAAAGCAGAAAGAATGAGAAAGTAAGGAAGTCAATACTTATTAAATAGCTGTCATATGTCATCAGTGATAAACATGATTTCATTTTCCTCTGCAACATAAAAGGTTCTTTTTTATCCATGAAAGTATGTAACTTTCAGAAAGCAGTTAATAACAAGTGGCATTTAATAGCAATTTTTAAGTGCCAAAGCAGGCATTTAAGTCCAGTGCTCCTTAACGCTGATGGACTTATACTCTAGTAAATCATATTATTAATCACTGTATGACTGATATTTGAATGTTTTTTGTTTATTTGAAGGAATTCTGACAGTAAAATATGCCTAATATTAAGATTTTTTTTTTCTTGAGACAGGGTCTTGGTTTGTAGTCCTGGTTGGCCCTGAGCTCACTATATAGCCCAGGCAAGCCTCAAAGTCAGCAGTCCTTCTGCCTCTGCCTCCCAAAGGCTGGGATTACAGGCGTGGGCCACTACACCTGGAAAATATTAAGATTTTTTTTATTACAAACTATCAGTGTAATTTTAACTGGTTCTTTTTACACTTTTTTCCACTTTAAACAAGAACTTAAAAACAAATTGTGATGATTATATTTCTTTAATTCAAGTAGAACCCTTTCAATTAGATTAATTTAATATTTATACATTTCTTTTTATCTAAATTTTCCACACATAATTTTTATTTATTACAGAGTAACAGAATAAAATAATTCATATTGATTTCAATATTAATCTATTGTTTCTGTAGATCAAATCTAGTCAGATACTTTCAATTTCAACTCTTACCAATTACATTTTATGAAAAGGGAGTGGAAGCTCATGAATTACTAGTGAATTGATCGAGCCCACCTGTGAGGAGCTGGAGAGCCACAGCCCAGTCTTTTGAATGTCAAGTCCAATCAAATCTTCTCTGTGTCACAGCTGTCCTTGGTGATGATAGGTCTTTCTGAAGATGAAAGAGAAAAGGGAACTGAATGATATTTTCACCACATTTCATGCCTAGTGTTTCATCTTTGATCCACTGTAAAATAGCTCTTCTTACTGATTTACTATCCACTTGGGTTTGACTTGTTGGGTAAAGGCAAGAATATGGAAATAACAATATCCTTTGGAAGTACAGCAGGGAAAATTGAAGTAGACAGCTTAGTGGCAGAAACAGAGTCAATCGTAGTAGTTTGGATCTTTTTCAAAAGGAAAAGATTTGCAGTATCTACCTAACAGTTATATTTCACCACAACTATTTGGCACATGAAATCTAGGTCTTAAAAATCAGTCCTTCAACATGCCACACAAAAGCATGATATTAGAGTAGATTTAGTGTTGTATAAAAATTACTCCCCTAAACTGTAAGAAAAAATATTTAAATTAGAATTTCTAAAGTTATATAGCTCACATATTCCCTCATCCTTATTTAATAATAATAATAATAATAAACATTTACTCATGGTTCATTTCTACTTTAAATTTAAAAATTATCTTTAGGTACATTCTAGATATGTTCTATAATATTGACGTGTGTGTAAAACAGGAGATACTTTTTAATATATATTTATGTTAAAATTGTCAATAAGGTAATGATCATCATTATTAAATAAAATTGGAATAAACCATTTAATCAAGCATTTTATTAATACTTAGAAATTTTACTCTAAAAAGAGATGTGAATATTGTATTTTTAATGTCACACACTTTAAGTTCTCCATAAATGCAAAAACAGCTTTGGGTATCCTTTCTTTTGACAAACAGAAAACCAACTCAAGTTTTATATTAACATATTTTTCTCTGTATAAGCAAATACCTGAGACAGAGAGAGAACACTCGACTCATTACTCCATTGGTCTGGGGAGATAGGGCCACATCTGGTGTCCACCTTCTTACTGACGGAGTCCTGCATGGCAATGGATAGAGAGCTGGCATGTATATATATGCCTCCTGATCTCCATCCCTTTTCCTACTAAAACACCTTTTTCAGTCATGAAACTGAATTTTGATGGCATTATCTAATCCAAGTCACTTCCCCAAGTCTTCATGACTGAACTCCATAAAGTTTATCAGCTTAATTGTTTTGAAAGATTTATTCTAAAGCAAGTGTCCTGGACAGACTCGCCTTATCCAGATCCCCATTGCAGCAATATGGGAATACAAATGCAGAACATCATACGTTGCTTCACAACCAACCAACACTCAACTTGTCTACCCACACCCATCAATTATACAAATATTTTTAAAGACATTTCTGTATGATTCCACATTTCTCTTTATTTTTTCTTATCAGTGTTTTGTATACAATCTCTCAAAAATATCCTTCTCTTCATCTCTCATTTTTCTCTGAAAACTTTAAAAAATATTTCTTCATTCAGATGTGTTTAAAAGCACAATGTTTCAAAGTATACTTTGGCATGTGTCATTAGTCTAGGGAGTGGAGGATCTTGGTTGATTTACATTCATCAATGACCAGATTTTTTTTATGTTTTTGTCGAATTATTTTTATAGCTTTCACAGTTCTCTTATTTTGGACAAATATTAAGTAAAAGTATAACCTCTAATATATACTTTTAGAAATAATTGTTTTCCTCATTATATTTTTCTATTCTTTAAAAGTGGTTAACTTTGACTACTAATGCATTGATTCATATTTGTAAAATTATGTTGAAAATTTTTTAAAACTTTTGTTCTCTTGATTGTCATCGTTACTATCATTGTCTATTTTTGTATCAGATTTAGTTTTTCATTTTACATATATATAATTTCTTAATTAGTAAAGCAAGAAACTATTTTATTAAGTTATTTTCCTAGACTTTCCTTTCATTCTGTTTTGCATTTGTTTTGGTTTCAGTTTTTGGTAGCCTGCTAAGTTTGCTTGCTTACAAGCCAGAAACATTTGAAAGTATTATTTCATTGTTTACTGTCCACTGGTTGTGAATATAGCAATAAATATTTGTAGGGAAATAGTGATCAGCCTTTCTTATGAAACATAGACTACTAAATCTCATTTTTAATATTCTGTTTTTTACATTGCTTTATTTTCTAAGGAAGAATTTCTTGCATAGCATTTCTAAAGGTTTTTGAAAATATTTGTGTTGCTAAGTAAGTAGGGCAAAAGGTTTTACATGCCATTTATAATTAACTTACAGTGACAGAAATCAAAATAATCTCTTCCATGAGATGCAGGTACAACATAAATATTAAATGATATAGGAAGCATATGGATAACGTAAGGTAATAAAATATATAACATATTCTAAGGGGAGATTTCGACTGACTATATGTAATATTTTAAAATTTAAGTAGCATTTTTATATTTTTTCTCTCAGTCTCTTTCATACAATGCGCACATATAGATGTGGTTACGTGTATAAATTGAAGAATTTAGAACAAATAATTTTAAAAGCTGATGAAACATTTCACCAAAAATATCCAAATAAATTCAAACTACGTATTTTTAATTTTCATTACAGAAATTAGTTGTATTTCTATGGCTACTAAGAGTGTAACAGATGGGGCCGGAGGGTTAGCTCAGTGGTTCTGGCGCCTGCCTCGCAAGCGTAAGGACCTGAGTTCGATCCCTGGTTACCACATATAATGCTGGGCGTGGTGGCTCACGCCTGTAATCCCAGCACTCGGGAGGCAGAGACGGGAGGATTGCTGAGTTCGCGGCGGCTTGCCTGGGCACCATAGTGAGCTCAGGGCCAGCCTGAA
>PVIC010031204.1:0-21539 GCA_004025085.1 Thryonomys swinderianus | reverse complement strand
AAAATAGAATTGTTTATTGGTACATTTTATATATCACAATCACACTCAACATTGGGGAATATTTACCAGTATATGATACAAGTTAATTCTCATTTTTACTTTGAAATGATTTGTTGTTTTTATAAAAATGCCATTGACTTTTTAAAGTCTTATTTTTGGCTTTAATGGGAATTCTTACAGTGTTTTGCTATTAAGGAGGGGGCTATCTATTCCTGTCTTTTTGGGCATGTTTTTTTATTTTTTATTTTTTGAGACAGAGTCCCGCTTTGTAGTTCAGGCTGGCCCTGAGCTCACTATGTAGTCCAGGCAAGCCTTGAACTCAGCAATCCTCCTGCCTCTGCCTCCTGAGTGCTGGGATTACAGGTGTGAGCCACCACGCCTGGCTGTTGTTGTTTTGTTTTTTGTTTTGCTATATTGCCCAGATTGGCCGCATACTCTTGGGCCCAAGCAGTCCTCAGATCCCAAGTAGCTGGGACTACAGTTTTATGCTACTACACTTAGCTGTAAGAGTTTTGATAAATGATAGATATTATATTCATTAAGTGTTTTAAAAAAATTTATAGATATCATGTATGATTTTTTAGATTTATTAATATATTTTCTAATACTATATTGAACTATCCTTGAATTCTTAGGCTAAATCTTACTTGGTTATGATATTTTGTTCTTTCATTGCTAAGTTTTAAGATTTCAACTAAATTTTTTTCCCCAGGGATGCTCTACCACTGAACTATATTCACAGCCCTTTTTTGTAAGTTTCCCAGGTGGGACTCAAACTTGTGATTTTCCTTCCTGAACCACTGTATCTGCTTTCAGCTAATATGGTTTTGGCCTTCACAGTTTAATTATGTGTGCTGTCTTTGTGGGATCATGAAGACATTATGATGGATTATAAAAATAATTTGGAGTTATTTTTTCTTACAGTATGTTCTAGAATAATTTAATTAGAGTTAACCTTTCCTTAAGAATATGTTAGAGGGCTGGAGATTTAGCTCAGTGGTTCCACCACCTGCTTAGCAAGTGCAAGGTCCCTGGTTTGTTCCTGGTAACCACATACAATGATATGATATTTGGCATGGTGACTCATGCCCAGCAGCAATCAGTATCACACCCCACAATGCTGGGTGTGGCGGCTCACACCTGTAATCCCAGCACTTGGGAGGTGAGGCAGAAGGATTGCTGAGTTGAGGCTTGCATGGGCTACATAGTGAGCTCAAGGCCAGCCTGAAATACAAAGCGAGACCCTGTCTCAAAAAAAATAAAAAACAAAAAAACATTAGAATCCTTTGTGTTTGTAGATTTAGATCTGTGACATAATCTGGATTTGTACTTTTTCTTTTTTTTTTTTGTTTTTGTTTTTGTTTTTTGAGACAGGGTCTCGCTTTGTAGTTCAGGCTGGCTCTGAGCTCACTATGTAGCCCAGGCAAGCCTCGAACTCAGCAATCCGCCTGTCTCTGCCTCCCGAGTGCTGGGATTACAGTCGTGAGCCACCACGCCCGGCTGTACTTTTTCTTTTGATGTCACTCTTAGACACATTTTTCTTATGGTTGTTTACATTTGTTTTTTCTGGAAGTGCCCAGTTATGAGGATTTTTATTTTCTTGAAAGTGATTTTAACTTTTTAAAGAATGTTTGTATAAACTTTATATTTTTTTAATATTAATTTTTGTCAAGAGCTCAAGTTCAATTTCTGGCACTGCAAAAAAATTTTTTTGTATGTTTTAAATTTTTCCTTTATCTATAGTCCCCATTCTCTTTATTTATTTTGTTTTTCTGTACTTTCTCTCCCTATCTTCCAGGTTGCTTGTTTTTAGGTGAAATAACCAGTTTCCTTTTACATAGAGATTTTTGGATAACCAGCTTTTGCATTTGTTAGTTCACTTTTTTCTGGTTTAATTCTCCCTGTCTTTTTTCCTTTATTTATATTCATTCCTGCTCTTTTTCCTGGGTATGTTTTGTTACTTACCTTATTAAGTTGAGTACTTAATTTACATATTTTTATTCTTTTGGAAGTATATTTTCAGTCTTTAAAATTGACATATCTATCTATCTATATATTAGATCTATTTTAAATGAAGGACTTAAGTAGTTCATATCCTTATTTTTGTTTGCTTAGTATGTCATTAAGAGGTACAAGTTAGAGCCTTCAGTCATGTTTCTATTTGTACATTTCCTATAGTTTCTGCCTCATTAGTTTTGATACTATATTATTTGTATTAGATATATTCATAATTAGTTATCTTCATTGTGAATGTACTATATAAATTAGCCTTTTTAATTTTTAACATTTTTCTCTTAATTGACTCATCCAATATTTCTTCTTTGTATTTTGTATTTATGTGCTTTATTTTCAGTGTTTGAACTTTGATTTGTGGTCCATTATGAAAATATTTTTTCTTTTTTTAGTTACTTGGATTTAAGCTCTTTATGTTTATTGATTGGACAGGTAGATTTAATTTTATAAAACATGGTAGAACCAATGTAGTTTACTTTAGATCACATTGTTTAAAATTAACTTTTTTGGACTGGGGATTTAGATTAGTGGTTCTGGTGCCTGCCTACCAAGCACAAAGTCCTGAGTTCTATCCCCAGTAACCACATACAACAATATTGGGTGTGATGACTAACACCCACCAGGAATCAGTACCACATACCACAGTGAATGGGATGGTGGCTCACACCTGCACTCAGGAGGCAGAGGCAGGAGGATTGCTGAGTTGGAGATTTGCCTGGGCTACATAGTGAGCTCAGGGCCAGCCTGAACTACAAAGTGAGACCTTGTCTAAAAAAAAAATTAATTTCTTTGGTATGTTTTCAAATTTCATTTTAATTGTGTTTTTCTTTACTTCATTGAAAATGTTCACTTTTAAAATTCAAACCTTGTGGATAGTATTATTACATCTATAATTTTACATAACAAATTTAGCTCTATATCTTTAGATAGCATTCCCCTCCTAAGCAGTATCAGAATTATACTTCTGTTTTCTTTTACTATTCAATTTAGTTTACTTTTCTCTTTTCTTTTTGTTTTTTTTGAGATAGGGTCTCGCTTTGTAGTTCAGGCTGGCCCTGAGCTCACTGTGTAGCCCAGGCAAGCCTGGAACTCAGCAATCCTCCTGTCTCTGCCTCCCAAGTGCTGGGATTACAGGCGTGAGCCACCACACCGGGCACTGTGGTTATGTGGTATTGATTGCTGGTGGGTGTGAGTCACCACGCCCAGCCATTGTATGTGGTTACCAGGATGAACTCAGGGCTTGCGTTTGTGAGGCAGGTGCTGGAACCACTGAGCTAAATCTCTGGCCCCTCTTTTTTTTTTTTTTTAATGTTAGGATTGAACTGAGGACCTTACACTTGCAAAACTTCTACTTTTTTTTTTTTGAGACAGGGTCTTGCTTTGTAGTTCAGGCTGGCCCTGAGCTCACTATGTAGCCCAGGCAAACCTCGAACTCAGCAATCCTCCTGTCTTTGCCTCCCAAGTGCTGGGATTATAGGCATGAGCCACCACGCCCGGTACTGTGGTATGTGGTATTGATTGCTGGTGGGTGTGAGTCACCACGCCCAGCATTGTATATGGTTACCGGGATCAAACTCAGGACCTTGTGCTTTTGAGGCAGGCGCCGGAACCACTGAGCTAAATCTCCGGCCCACTGTTACATTATTTTTTTTAGTTTATTGTTTTACACTCTTAAATATACTTATATGTCTAACATTGTTCAAATACTGTCTTACTTTTGTCATTCCTTTTTCCTTTTCTCTCAACTCTTTCAATAGTTTGAAACATTTATGTTTTACTCTATAACTTTAATCCCCACATTTGGGTTAAATGTATTTCTAGAGCTGAATCAAGTTTATCACCCACTGCCAGTACCTTTAGTACCATTTTCCCATTCTCCTCTTACTTAATAGTTTCCTGAAGAAGGTTGAATGAGAATTATTCCCTGAGTTATTGCATTTAAAAAATATGTTGCATTGATTTTTACACAACAGTTTAGCTGGCTATAGAGTTGTTTTTCCATTTTCTAGCTTCTTTATTCCTGGTGCCAGAAATCAAACTCAGGGCCTTGGATTTGCCACTGAGCCACACCCCTGGCCTTAACATTTTTTTATCTATTGCTCCTCTAACTTTGAAGGTCTTGCTCCTTGAGCTATTTCCAGCTTTCTTAAAAGGAATGTTTTTAGACAGTCTACACTTTTCCCCTCACAGACTGAGTATTCTTTTCCTTGAGGAAGAATAATGAGCGACTACTGTGTAAAATGATTGTATCAGGCTTTTGTGATATTTCTTTTCTTCTCTTTTTGTTTCATTTCATTTCATTTCTTCTTTTTCTTTATGTACTAGAAATTGAACCCATAGTCTTTGCCCTGAGTTTTTTTTTTTTTTTTTTTTTTTTTTTTTTAAGACAAGGTCTTAGGTCAGTAGGTCAGTAGGTTGCTCAGCCCTGGGAATTTAGCTCATGGAGCCCCGCCTGTCAAGTGCAAGGTCTTGAGTTTGATCCCTGGTACAAGGGGAGTGGGATAAGTTGTTTAGGTTGGGCTCAAATTTGGAATCATCTTGGATCAGCCTGCCAGAGGATTGAGGTACAGCCATGTGCAACCACTCAGCTGCTTTGTGATATTTTCTTTTCTTTTTTAAATTGATTTTATTGTTACATTTTATACATACATTATGATCACATTCAGCACTGAGAATTTGTACCTGTATATGACACATCTTGATTCTCATATTTTCCTCTTCCCTCTGCCTTCCCTAATGCAAATATTCTCTGACAGCTGAGGGGAAATGTGTAAAATTAAGGAAAATACATATTTGGATAATCTTTGGGTATGGGCTTTAAAACATTGTATTTAAATGTAGTAGGTAGCTTTTTCTTTGCTCTTATGGCCGTTATGTTGTGGGTGTTTTCTTTAAGTCTCATCCATGGTACAATAGATTTCTCACTGTATTGATTGCATCCTGGTAGTAAAAGACTTGAAGAATAGGCCAGGGATTTAGCTCAGTGGCACTGTGCCTTCCTTGCAGGATCATGTTCCTGAGTTTGGTCTCTGGTACTGAGAGGAGGAAAAAGAAGACCTGAAAAATATTTATTTTTATTAGTATATATTTGGCATACATAGTGATTGTATTAATCTTAGGGAATTTATACATATATGTAATCTTTGAGCCACCAAGCCCAGCATTTGTGGTAGGTGGTACTGATTGCCAGTGGGCATGAGTCACCACGCCCAGTATTATTGTATATGGTTAGTAAGGATCAAACCAGGGACCTTGCGCTTGCCAGGCAGGTGCCAGAACCAGTGAGCTAAATCTCCACCCTACATAATAATTCTTAATTCTTTTTCCCCATTTCTCTCCACACCCTTCAATCCTTCTTTCCCTCCCCACTTACAAAAGCTTTGTTTCCATTTTTTCCCTTCCATTCTTTTTTTTTTTTTCCCTTTGTTGAGTTTATTGGTACATTTTAGGTAACGTTATGATCACATTCATCACAAAGAATTTGTACTTGTACATGACATATCTTGATTCTTATTTTTTCCTATTCCCCTATCCTCCCTTCAACCAACTCCCAATATATTTAAGCTTTATTTCCATTTTTCCTTTTTACCATCAGATTTTATTCTTTTCTTTCCTTGCCCCCCCAAGTTCTCCTTCCCCTTTGAATATTTTATTCCTATTTCACAATACCATACATTTTGGACCTTATTTACACTTTCAGTTTCTCACACTAGAGAGATTATATGACATTTACACATATGTGTCCTATTTATTTCACTTAGGAGTATGTCCTCAAGGTATGTCCATTTGAGTATAAATGATTCAAATTTATCATTCTTTATGGCAGAGTAATACTCCATTTTATTTAAAAAACCCCACATCGGGCCAGGGATTTAGCTCAATGGTTCCAGCATCTGCCTTGCAAGCACAAGGTCCTGAGTTCGATCCCTGGTGACCACATACCACAATGCTGGGCGTGATGTCTCACACCTGTAATCCTAGCACTCGGGAGACAGAGGCAGGATTGCTCTGAGTTTGAGGCTTCATAGTGAGTTCATAGTGAGTTTAGGGCCAGCCTGAACTACAAAGCGAGACCCTGTCTAAAAAAACAAAACAAAACAAAACAAAACCCTTCATCTTTATCCAGTCTCCTGTTGATAGGCATTTGGGCTTTTTCCAAGATTTACTATCACAAACTGAGATGCTGTAAACATGGGTACACATATGTTGCTGTGAATGAATCTTTTAATTCTTTCATGTATATACCTAGGAAGGAAATAGCAGGGTCAAATGGAACCTCTAATCCTAGATTTTGAGTAAGTCCACACTGATCTCTACAGTGGCTGTACCAGTCTACCTTCCCACTGACAGCAGTTAAGGGTTCCTTTCTCTCCTCAGCCCCGTCAGCATTTGTTGTTGGTTGGTTTCTTGATAGATAACAGCCATTCTTTCTAGAATGAGATGGAATCTCAGTGTTGTTTGCATCTACATCTCCCAAATGACCAGTGATGATGAACATTTTCATGTGTTTATTTGTTGCTTCTACTTCATCTGAAAAATGTCTGTTCACTTCAGATGCTCATTCTCTTCTTTAAAGCCCTTTTTCTTCCTTCCCTTCCCTCTTCTCCTTCCCTTGTTGCCATTCCCAGTTTTGAAGAACATTTCTGACTATGTCCAAATAATTCATTTGATCCATTTGGCTCTTGGGAAATGGAAGGGGTTCTAGGCATCGCTTTGGACCTTTCAAGATGATACGGTTCAAAGAAATTATGGCCACAGGGCTTACAAACTTGGTAGTGATGGTGCCCACTGTTTTTTGCCATTAAGCTCTTTTCTCAGCATCAGAATGACATCCCACAGTATATGTATTTGATGTATGTGCACAAGTCTTAGTGACAGATGAGAAAAGGAAAGGCCATTCTGGGAGAGAGTAACTGAACCTTACATTCTCAGGCCTATGAGAAAGGTTTTCACCTCACATTGCATTTTGTAGGGTTTATCTAATGAAATTCAGTCAGTGGTCGTATGTGCTATTATTGATCTTTTATTCTGTGCCAAGGACTCTAGTAAACCTTTGCATGCCTTACTTAATTTTTTTATTAGAATGATTATGTGAGTTTTTATTTTTATGCCTATTTTACTGATAAGGCAATGGAGGCTTGGAGTTAAATCATATAACAGTTAAATGATAGAATTTGAATCAGAACTCCCTGGCTCAGAATGCTGTCAGTGGTGTCAAACTACAGCATGTGTGCTGCAGAAGGCTGTTTGTATCATTGAAAGCTCTGGGCTAGACCCTTAAGGACTGTGTTACTGCCAATGGTGATTTAGTGTTGTACATCTTTTAATATTAAACAAGGCACTAGAGGCAGAGTAGAAATTCTCATTATACATAATTTAATGCAAGTTAACTCTGGGTTTGAATAATAAAGACTATCCCATCATACCTGTACCCTCTGTGTACTTTAGATTATGGAATGAGAAGGTCTGGGAGAGTGAATACTGTTTTTTCACAGATAATATCATACATGGTTAAGTGGAGTTTGCTTGAATTTCCTCCCTTGTCTTAATGGAGAAATTTTAGGTCTTAAATGTCACAGTGGAAATCTTTATCCCAAATAAAGTTGGCTCTAAGATAGAACCATAATGGATGTTGGAAAATTTTGAAAATGGCACCATCACTCATGTTTCTCACGTGCTCTTATGTCATTTGGTGATCCAGAAAACAGCCCAACTAATGTTGTGTTTGTTTTTCTGGATGGGGTAATGAAGCTTAATACTTGTGTGGGTGTAATGGGTACTGCCATGTGAAGTCCACTGTAACTTTGTAATTAATGTACCATTACCTAAGCCTTACCAAGTATTTCTGCCTTCTGGACACAATAGAGACTTCTATTGTTTGCAATTACCCTCATAAAATTTGAAAATAAGCAGAAAAGAAGGTTTTACTCTCAAAACAAGTTTGCTCTCTGCTTCATGGTTCCACCCACCCGGTGATACCGAGACAGAGCCCCTGAAATCCTCTGCCAGCTGGTGCTTGGCTGCGCCTTCTGCTCATTTCAGCCTGTCCTTTGCCTGAGGCAGATGCACTATCACCACGCCATCACCTGAAAGCAGCTGCCTGGTGGTGAGCTGGTGAACTGAGCTTTCTCTCTCATTTGGATGGCAGGGAAAACAGTCATTTATTCCCTTCACTCTTGGCTGAGTTGGGGTGAGGAAGTTGTTTCTGCCAGTCCCTTTGCTCAAGTCACACGCAGAAGACCTTTTTCCATAATTTTGTGGTTGATGCCTTAACAACCTGATCACTAAGAACAAAAGGAACAGAGCTGTGGAAGCAAAGTGGCTGCAACAATTTGGGGCCAATAGTGAGACTCAATGCACTGGGTTGAGGGGAAATTATTCCTGTGCTATTTTGGAGCATCTCATCTTGAAGACAATTACACAGTCCAGACGGGTCACTGGGTGAGACCAATTTCCTGGTTTGTTTATTTGAGCCCGGTGGTTTTCACCACCAAGCAGCAGGGCACAATCTGCTACACTGCCACTAGGCCTGCAGAGAGCAGTCCTTTCATTTTTATGTCTCCAGGCCTAGGGATACTAGCATGCCATTATCTCTCTGGACTGCTCTGGAGACTCTCGCAGGCATAGGGTGGAGGACGACGTCAGTAATTACTTTTGACTTCATCTTGCACAGGCTTTTGGCTTTATGTCCCGAGTTGCCCTACAAGCGGAGAAGATAAATCATCACCCAGAATGGTTCAATGTGTACAACAAGGTAACTAAATTGCCTTATTTTGTGATCACTTTAATTATGGAGTGTAAGAAACTTCTACTTTTCTTCCTTGTCATCTGGTGGAACAAAATATCATGGTGTTTAAGAAAGTATTTTCTTTCAGAATTCTCATATATTATTGGGAATCAGTAACAAATTTTAAGTCTTCTCAAAGAACAGTGAATAAGTTCTTTGTTTTCCTAGTTTTCTTCTACTGAAGCTACATATGGGACTTGGGCCAATGAGGTTCCTAAAGAAAACTTTGCTATCAACAATACAAGTAAAATTTTAGATCAAAAGCAATTTATTTAAAGAAACGGTGGATAAGATAGATATGGCCTTATTTACCTCATTGAAATAAATTTTCTTAGGAACTATACTTTACATAATACCTGTTTATGAAATTCTGAATCCTCAAAGGATAAACTAAAAAGTTTTGAGGGACATAGTGAGAAGTATGTCCTCCTAAAAGTATCTTTGCTGTAATGGTCATATCATTTGGATTTTTTTTTTTTTTTTTTTTTTTTAGACAAGGTCTTGCTTTGTATTTCAGGCTGGCCCTGAGCTCACTATGTAGCCCAGGCAAGCCTTGAACTCACAGCAATCCTCCTGCCTCTGCCTCCCAAGTGCTGGGATTATAGGTGTGAGCCATCATGCCCTGCTGGAATTTCTTAACTACCCAGGTTTTTGTGAGGGTTTTTCTTTTTGGAAGTTCTCTTTGAAAAAAAAAAAAAGAATTTGACCATTCTTACAATTTCTGGAATCAAAGTGCTATAATACTAGGATAGTTTTCTCTCTTGGTTACTTGTCTTTGGTCATAATTGCGCATTTACTTTTTTTTTTCTTTTTTGAGACAGGGTCTCGCTTTGTAGTCCAGGCTGGCCCTGAGCTCACTATGTAGCCCAGGCAAGCCTTGAACTCAGCAATCCTCCTGCCTCTGCCTCCCAAGTGCTGGGATTACAGGCGTGAGCCACCACGCCTGGCATGCATTTACTTTTTAATTGATTTGTCAAAAACCAATCTTCTACATAGTGCCTTCCCCCACCTCTGGCCCTTTCCTAATTTGCAAATGTGTTTTGTTTTTCTTTAAACAACCCTGCTAAGATACTCCATTTGATAGTTTGGTTTTTCTCAGTACTGAAAATAATCAGTAAAAGGCGAAAGATTTATATGATCTGAAGAGAAACCAGAGTATAGTACTGAAAATAATCAGTGTAATGGGTGTTAAAATGGAACCTGTTTCTCTGTTCCCTCTGAAGCAGCATTTGAAATTCTCATCACATGACAGAGAACTTTTTGACTGATGTGGCTGCTGGCCTGGTGTACCCTGTGGCCCTGAAGTTCCCTCAGCTTTGGAAATACTATGTGAATTCATATTGTAGTGCTTCCTAAGCTTCCCCAGTTTGCAAATATGAATGATGAATAATACACTGATTTATTTTTTTAATAGTAGGAACAGTTTATTGAGAGAAAGATAGCTTCTAAGACATAAGAGGGAGTAGAAAATGGGGCCCCAGTACACTGATTTCTGAACTGTCAAAGAGAATTCCTTGAATTGCAGCTCAGTTTTACAAGCTGCTTTCTTCTTTCTTAGGTCCAGATAACGCTTGCATCACATGACTCTGGAGGACTGACCAGAAGAGATGTGCAGCTGGCGAGGTTTATTGAAAAAGCATCTGTTTTTGTGTGATTTCTTCCAAAATGCATGTAAAATCAGATATCCGTCTTAGCTGTCATATATTTTTGAAGGCAACTTATATCAATAAATTATACTATAAATTACTTCACCTTTATACATTTTGAATAATCAGTGCTTAAATTCAAAATGATTTAAATCTGAACCTTAGGTATTTTTTGTTACATCTGCTTATTCACCTATATAAGATAAACCAACCCCGCTAATTATATTAATATTTAAAAAAGAGAAATGGCATTAAGAAATTGGGTGGGGAAGATTCACATACTTTATAGATATTTAAAATTATGACTTTACAAATACATTGTGTTAGAGAAGAGTTGTATTCAGAAGAATTATGCACTTTGCAAATAATGGGTTTTAACCTTATATGACAGTTTTTATGAGGTGAAGTTAATTTGCTGCTGTTGCTACTTAAGTAGATCACTGAAGTTGCATAAGTCAGTGAGTGGTCTTAGTATGTTTCTTCTTTACTTTTCAGACAGAGTTGAAGGAAAGGACAAGTATCGCATCCTTAGCTTCCAGCAAGATGTGGCAATCCAAGGCCATTACAGTACTCTCCAGGGCATTATAAAACTTAGCAAGTTAAAGAGGAACTGGGAGTCATTTTATTTTCATCATTCACATGTTGTAATCTCTGAATTAAGGACCTACAGCCTTCAGATTTAACATGCTCATGACAGGGCCATAATGTGCATGTCATACTGCTGTGTGGCTCTGAATCACCAGGGGTACATGCATGACTATCCCATTGAGCAGCATAGGACAGTCCCTCTGGATAGTGCAAGCCATCTGATGGGACAGTTGTGCATATACCACTGGTGGTTCAAGCCAGTAGGAGTATCTTTTTTTTGGGAAGGGGGTAAGTTTTTTCCCCTTTATTGAGTTTATTGGTACATTTTAGGTATAGATTATGGGCACATTCAACATTGAGAATTTGTACCTGTATATAATGTATCTTGATTCTCATTCTTTTCCATCCCCCTGCCCTCCTTATATCCTCCCACTCCCTATATATACAAGCTTTGTTTCCATTTTCTGTTTTTATCATCACATTTTTTCTTTCCCTTTTTTCCTTTCATCTTTCCCCCTTTCTCTTTTCCCTTTGAACCTTTTCTTCAGTAAGAATATCTTAAGGAGGGTCATCTTTGTAAGACTTTGCTTCAGAGGCCGGAAGGATCACTGTATTTCAGCAAACCTCCCAATCCCTCCCTCTGCCCCAAATCTGAGAAACCATGACAAGGAGATTGCTCTATAAAGCCAGTTCCTAGCTAGTTCTCTAAGCCGGGGAGAGGCAGCTCTGGTGAACTTGAACTGTAGGGAGGGAAAGGGAGATGAGGGTTACCTACACTGTACAGCCACTGGGTTATTAGAGTCTTAACACTGAAACTTCTGTTTTTTAGAAGTTTTTTCCTTTTTTTTTTTTTTTGAGACAGGGTCTCACTTTGTAGTTCAGGCTGGTCCTGAGCTCAGTATGTAGCCCAGGCAAGCCTCGAACTCAGCAATCCTCCTGCCTCTGCCTCCTGAGTACTGGGATTACAGGCGTGAGCCACCACATCCAGCACTGTGGTATGTGGTTATGATTGCTGGTGGGCGTGAGTCACCACGCCCAGCATTGTACATGGTTATGGGGTATTGAACTCAGGACCTTGTACTTGTGAGGCAGGCGCCAGAATCACTGAGCTAAATCTCTGGCCCATTCCTTGTATTTTTTGTATAAACTTTTTCCTATGTTATAGATTTAGAACTGTTCTACATTTTATTGCCAAGAATTTTCAGTTCAGTATTTTTATATGAATTTTTTAAACATGAAAAAAGTAAACATTTAAAGTAAATAGTACATTGAGCCCTAAGTACTGATTACTCAGCTACAACACTTAAAATGATTCTTTCCAGCCCCCTTATAGAGTCCTGTTTTCTACTTTCTCTGCTAAACTATTTAAAAGGAAGTGTAAGAAAACATACCATTTCACCTATACATCCATTAGTATCTCTAGGAAAATATGTTCATTATCTTCTATAAATCACAGTGTTGTCATTGCATCTAACAAAATGAACTTGGCAACACCTAGAGAAGATCATATTGAAGGTCAAGAATGTCTTTGGACAGTAATTTTCTTTTTTTTTTTTTTTGAGACAGGGTCTCGCTTTGTAGTTCAGGCTGGCTCTGAGCTCACTATATAGCCTAGGCAAGCCTCGAACTCAGCAATCCTCCTGTCTCTGCCTCCCGAGCTGGGATTACAGGCGTGAGCCACCGTGCCCAGCACTGTGGTATGTGGTATTGATTGCTGGTGGTTGTGAGTCTCCATGCCCAGCATTATATGTGGTTTCCAGGATCAAACTCAGGACCTTGCGCTTGTGAGGCAGGCGCTGGAAGCACTGAACTAACCCTCCGGCCCCAGACAGTAATTTTCTTCTAGTTAGGAGCCATATGAAGTCCATCCATCACATCTTTGGTTGTGTCTCTACCTGAATGTAGAGCAAGCACCCTTCTTTTCCCCTTTTTTCCATGTAATTGACTCACGAAAATGAGGTTGTCTTTCTTATATTCTGTCTTCTAGATTTTTGTTTTCTCCCTCTGGTCCTTTAAATGAATGGAACCCTGTCCACCTATTTGAAATATATCTGAGAGACTTGATGACTGTGTTAACGTACATGGCACCTATAGTCCAGCGGAGAAAACATAGTTCATAAATACAATGATGAAGACCTTGCAGTGCAATTACTAATTAACCTCTACATGAGGGTTTGGCACAAGGACTGTGTTAAGGGTGTTGCATCCGCTAGATCCCACAACTTTATTACAGAGTCAAAAATTCTCAACTGAATGGAAATACTCATTGTGGTAAATTGCTTCAGAGTGAATCACTCGATTTGTTTCAATTAACTGAACTTGTCACTTGAAAGAAACATTGTCAAAGTTAAAGAACCCCAAGTTCTTATGTGTTCCAATCTTTATGTGATGACAGTGGTTTTTTAAAGTGGTAAGCTTCACGGTCCATTTTCTTCTTAAATGATCACCAAAATAGAGAGGAGTTAAACACATGTGACCTAGTATGACACAGGTAACAAACTTGAATGAGTACATTTGACAGTGTCCTTTTCTAAAATGAAGTTTGTGAAAGTTCTGAAAATAATGGTATCTTTGACATCAGTATGATTTAACACAGCTCTGGATAAATAGAATAAGCAAGGTTCTTTTTGCTTTAGGCAAAGAGCAGAACGTGAACATTACGTTTGAACAAAGGCCTGATTTTCATCAGTGTATTGAGCAGTTGGACTACAATATAGTATGGAGCAGTCTATATATTTTCTTCTTTTTAAATTTTTACTAGTACATATTTGAGTATATAATGATTATATTCACCCTGGGAAGTTACATGTGTACATAACACATCTTAATTCTTTTAACCCCCTCCCAGTTTATATAGTTTTTTTTTCTTTTTTTGTACCAGGGATTGAACTCAGGACCTTGTGCTTGTGAGGCAGGTGCAGCACCATGGAACTAAATCGTCAGCCCACTATGTACTTTCTTATCTAATACTCAGAAATTACTGGTCAAAGGGCTGGTGGTGTAGGTTAGCGGTAGAATACTTGCCTGGCATGTGTAAAGCCCTGGGTTTAATTACACACACACATGTGTATATACACATGTACTAATTTAAATTTGTTCTGTAAAATTTCCTTAGAAACACAGAGAGGTGCGATTTAGGTATAGCATGTGAGCTTCATGTTTTAACATCAGTGGGATTATAAGGAAATACTTCTGGCAGAAGACTTGTAAAAGTCACTGGCTACCATGCCTGCTGATTTCTGACTTTGCTGGCTGTGGGCAGCTGAGGTAGTGCTAGTCAAGCAGAACATTGTGACCTGCTGCTCCCAAGGAAGAAGAAGTGGCCCTTGGTCTTTTCATCCTAAAATGCTGGTCTTGCCTTCCTCTCTGTGAAAAAATATGATTGATTCGGTAGGCCCTGTATAAGCCTGTTACGTTCTATAATATCCTGTTGTTTTGCACTCATACAAATCGAGTTCCTCACCCACAACTTCAGAAACCGCACTCAGCTCTCACAGGACATGAGGGTATGGTATCTGAAGAAGTGTGCTCTTCTCTGACACTCTAGTGACTGTCTTTCCTCACTTCTCTGGACATCGTGAAAGAATTTTTTTTTTTTTGAGACAGGGTCTCGCTTTGTAGTTCAGGCTGGCCTTGAGCTCACTACATAACCCAGGCAAGCCTTGAACTCAGCAATCCTCCTGCCTCTGCTCCTGAGTGCTGAGATTACAGGCATGAGCCACTACACCTGGTATTGTGTTATGTGGTACAGATTGCTGGTGGGTGTGAGTCACCATGCCTGGTATTGTTGTATGTGGTTACTGGGGATCGATATCAGAACCCTGTGCTTTCTAGGCAGGTGCCAGAATCACTGAACTAAATCTCCAGCCCCTCAAGAATTGTTTTTAATGTGTCACATTTGTAACATTTAATGTTCTCTTCAGAACATTTTCCCTTTTTTTTCATGAGTGTGAACATTGTTTTTAGTTTTGTTCATTCATAGCCTTGTTTTTCCTCCTTTCCCTCCTGTCATCTTCACCAGTTTTCCAAAGCTTGAGTAATCTTTCTTTGTCCTTTAGCCTTGTTTCTAATATTTTCTTCTTCTTTTATTTCTTTATTTCCCCCTCTTAGCCCTTTTAAACTTTCTTTTTCCTGAGGGAAAAGTTACTCTATTGAGTGGATATTTATGGTATATAATTTTATGATTTGTTTTAGATTTTGTTATAAAACTATGGTTAAAGCCGGGTGTGATGGCTCATGCCTATAATCCCAGCACTTGGTAGGCAGAGGCAGGAGGATTGCCGTGGGTTCGAGACTAGCCTGGGCTACATAGTGAGTTCATAGCATGGGCTACATAGTGAGGGCCAGTCTGAACTATAGAGTGAAACTCTGTCTCAAAAGCCAAACCAAACCAAACCAAACCAAACAAAATAAAATAACTATGGTTAAAAGTGGCAAATTAGCAGTTATCACAGTTTGTCATTTTTTAAGACTCTGTTTGTTGCTTTTGTTATTATTGTTTGTACTATTTCAGCCAAAGCTATGTAGTTATGATGAATTGATTTTCCTTATATGCCAATACCAAGATTTTCTGGGGGTCATAAATAATACTATAGTGAAGTACCAGTGAATTTTGTGTTAGGCCAAACAGGCAGCAACTTCTCATCCCTAAAACACTGAAGAGCTAGAATTTGAAACAGACTTAAAAGCCAAAAGTTAGCTATTTCTAGAAGACATCGCTCAGAAGTAGCTATTTCCTGAAGTGTTCTAGACACTAGAATAAAGCTACCTACCATAATCAATTTACAAGCATCACCACAGAAAACAAATTTTTTAAAAGTAGAGAATGAAGAAACACAGAAAAGCAAGATGTAACCCCAGACCTCCAACTCACCCAAACCAAATAAGGAAATATTGAGGTAGAAGTCAAAGACCCTGTGGCTAAACTTTCTGAAATGATAGCCGTGGAAGTAACAAAGCAGATGAACAAGTCTTTAGAAAATTAAAAATCAGAAATAATTGCACAAATAACTAAAAGATGATGATCATAATGAAGAATATGGTTAATGAATAGAGTAGACACAGATTTTGAAAAAATACATAGAAGCCTAGGAAAGTGATGGAAACCATGAATACCTAACATGGGAAAGAACTGGATTCTACAAAACAGATTCAAGTAGATATCTAGGACATTGAAAGTACATATATCAGAATTAACCAATGTGAAGATAGAATATCAGACCTAGGAGACAGGTTTGTGATTAGTGATCGTGAAATGAAACATTTCTTAAAAATAGCAAGGGACCACAAAACAAAATCAACAACTGCTAGATGATACAAAGCAGACCAACAGAAGATTAATCAGAATCAGTGAAAAATCAGAAGATAGCAAAAAGAACATTGAAAAGCTTATTCACAAAAGAGAACCTCCAACCAAGATTAAGGTGCTCATAAAATTATATGTCAAAGTTGATGAAGAAATAAGATACTTCCATGATAAAGAACACCTGAAAAAATTAATGGCCAACAAACCAGCACTCCAAAAATTGTTGAAAAAGATATATATCTATAGATCTATAGATATAGATCTATCTATCTATCTATCTATCTATCTATATATATATATATATTTTGGTATTGGGGATTGAACTTGGGCCCTTGTGCGCCCAAGGTTGGCATGGTACCACTTGAGCTAAATCCCCAGCAACTGAAAGATATTTTAGAAAAACATAATGAAGACAACAATTCTGTGAATCCTGAATGAAATGACCAGGAAAGACAAATAGTTAAACAGAAGGGAGAGAAAATAGCAACAGAAAAGAAAATGACAAGGATAAGTCACTATATATTAGATATAACTACCAATGTAGATGATCTCAATGCACCAAGCAAAAGAAACAGATTAGCAGAGTGGATCAAAGAACAAGATCTAATAGTATACTTCATACAAAAAACACATTTAACTCAAAGAAATTCATAGCCTGAAAGGTAAAGGATGGAAAACAATATTTCACGCAAGAGGAAACCAGAAAAAAAATCAAAGGTTGCTATTTTGTTTGCAGACAAAGTGGATTTCAAGCCAAGACTGATCAAAAGAGACAAAGGCCACTATATATGTGGAACAATCCAAGAGGAAGAGATAACAATCATCATGAATATCAGTAATATCTATGAATATCTATGCACCAAATGCTGGTATACTCAACTATATAAAACATTGATGGGTATGAAAAATCACATAAACACTAATGTATTTGTAACAGAGGGCCTTAATACCACACTGTCACAAATAGATGAACAAAACAGGCTATCAAAGCTGAACCAAAGTTTTGAACACATGGATTTAGATATTTACAGAGTACCCTACCTAACAAGAACAGCATACACTTTCTGCTCCACAGAACATGGAACTTTCTCAAAAATAGACTACATACTAGCTCCATAGAACATGCTTAAGTAAATGCAAAAGAAATGAAATTATCCCATGCATATCATGAGATCATTCAATGAAGTTTGAAATCAATGATAAAAGAAACCTCAAAAACTACATAAACACAATGAAATTAAATTACTCTCTTGAACAACCAATGGATCACAGATGAAATTAAAGAAATTAGGCAGTTTTTACACTTAACAATACCATCAGTGCAACATACTGGAACTTATGGGATACAGTGAAAGTAGTGCTATGAAGGAAATTTGCAGTGATGAATTCCTCCAAGCAAAGCAAAAAAAAACAAAACAAACCAGAATCAACTCAATCTAATGTTGAGCCTCAGGTGCCTTGATAAAAGAAGAGCACATTAAACCAAAAGCACATCTGAGGGAAGAAATTATAAAGGTCAGAACAAAAATTGATGCAGTTGAGGTTAAGGAAATAAAACAACAATGAATCAGAATTGTTTTTTCGAAAAATAAAAGATAAACCCTTAGTCAACCTTATCAAAAGAAAAGGCCTAAATCTCTGAAGTGAACGAGAAGTGCAAAACCACATTGGACTCTGTAGAAATTCAGAAGATCATCAGTACTTATTTTGAGAACCTGTACTCTAATAAAGTTGGAAAATATGGAAGAAAGATTCCTACATACATATAAATTACTAAAGCTGAGTTAGTAAGATACAAAACTTAATCCAGTATCAGTTAATGAAATTGAAGGTGTACTTTTATTTTTTTATTTAAGGTCTTGTTATGTGCATGATTTTTTTTCAGAACCAGGGATTGAACTTGGGACCTTGGACGTGCCAGGCAAGTGAAGGCACCACTGAGCTACCTTCCCAGCCTTGAAGGTATAATTTTAAAACTATCAACAAAAGCTCAGGTCCTGACAGATTACTGCTGCATTCTATAACAACTTTAGAGAAGATCTAATGCCACTACTCAAACTCTTTAATGAAATCGAAAGAGAAGCAGCACTCCCAAACTCATTCCTAAAAGCAAACATTACTCTGATAAAAAAAAACCAGAGAATAATCCACCAAACGCCAAAACCAAACAAAAAATCCTGATAGGCCGGCCTTCTTAATGTACATAAATGCAAAAATTCTCAATAAAATACTGGCAAACAATGCAGCAAATCATCAAAAAGATTATACACCATGACCAAGTAGGATTCATTCCACGGATACAGGGATGGTTCAACATATGCAGATCAATGAATGTAATATGCCACATTAACAAAATCAAGGACAAAACCACATGATAATAGAAAAAAATGTCACACAGTCCAACACGCATTCATGATAAAAACTACCAAAAATTATACTACAGGGTCTTTGTCTCAATTGGATAAAAGACATCTATGCTGAACCAACAGCCAACATTATGCTTAATGATAAACTGAAAGTTTTCACTCTAAAGTCAGGGACAAGACAAGGATGCCATGTCATGTGTTGGTACAAACTCTTAAGATTGAATATGATCATAATGTATATATAAAAGGCACCAATACAGTCAATTAAAAAGACAAGGATGCCCACTATTACCACTCCTGTTCAATATAGTTCTGGAACCATTAGCCATAGCAATCAGAGTAGAGAAAAGGAATAGGATAGGAAAGGAAGAAGTCAAATTATTATTTGTAGGTGATGATATTCTATATAGAAAACCCCAAAAACTCCACCAAAAAATTTCTAGAATTAAAAACCAAATTAAATAGTATAGCAAGATACAAAGTCAACAGTCAAAAAAATCAATAGCATTCTTGTCCATGAATAACAAACTCACTGAAAGGGAAATTAGGGGAACAATATCCTTCATAGTAGCATCAAGAAAAATGAAATACTTAGTCAATCTCATGAAGGAAATAAAAACTTACACATTAGAAACTACAGTTCTCTGAAAAAGGAGATCAAAGAGGATATCAGAAAATGACATCTCTTACTCTTGGAAAAGCAAAACATCTCTTGCTCTTGATAATGGCCATACTTCCAAAACTGTTGTACTGATTTAATAAAATCCCAATCAAAGTACTGTACCAATAGCGTACTACACAGAACTAGAGAAAGCAATCCTAAAATTCATTTGCAACTGGAGGACACTAGAATAGGGAAAGCAATTCTGAGTAACAAGGTCAAGGCAGGGGGCATCACAATCTTTAATTTAAAATTACATTACAGATCTACTGTGATAAAAATAGCATCATAATGGCAAACAAAAAAAACCAACAGACCTGAGGATCATTGGAACCGAATGAAAGGTGCAGAAACAACTCTAAGCACATTAAGGCACCCATTTTTCACAAACACCTTAAGTGAAAACACCTTAAGTGAAACAAAGCCTCTTTAATAAAGATTCTGGGAAACTAGCTTTCTACATGACAAAAATTAAACACAGACTCATATTTCAGCATGTGCCAAGCTAAAACCCTTTTTTTGGTGCTAGGGATTGAACTCAGGCCCTTGTGCTTGTCAGGCCCTTGTGCCACTGAGCTATATCCCTGGCCCACTAAATTTAAATGGATCAAAGATCTAGATATTAAGACAAATACTTAATTTGTTGGAAGTTGGAATAGGTAAAACTCTTGAAGACATAGGTGTGGGCAAAGACTTTAGGAATCTGATCTCATAGGAAATATTAGAATCAAAAACTGGGATCATATCATATTATAAAGCAAAAGAAACCAACAGAATGAAGAGACAGCCCACAGAATGGGGAAAAAAATATGCCAGCTACTCTTCAAAGGACTAATATCTAGAATATATGAATTCTAAAAAAGACACCCCCAAATTAAAGATTTGGTCCCCAAAATGAATAGGCATTCTTTAAATGAAGAAGTACAAATAGCAAATATATGAGAAAATGTTCAACATTATCAGCCACAGGAGAAATCCAAATGAATCAATACTGAGATTTTGTCACATTTCAAAAAGAATGGGTTTCATCAAAAAATCAAGGGCTCAGCTCAATAGCACTGTGCTCAGTAACTCTGTGCCTGCTTTGGAAATAGAAGGTCTGGAGTCCCAGACCTTATAAAAAAAGTCCCAGTTTTTTAAAAAAATCAATAACATGCTGGTGATGCTATGGGGAAAAAGGAACTGTTGGTGAGAGTCTAAACTCGTACAACCCTTATGGAAGTTAGCATGGAGATTCCTCAACAAAGTAAAAGTAGAGGTTCCATTTGACCCAGCTGTTCCCCCTGCTTAGTATCTTCCTGAAAGAGTTAAAAACATATTACCATAGGGATACATAAACCATATTTATAGTAGTACAGTTTGTCATATGTAAATCTCTGAAACACCCAGGTTCTCAATCAGTGGATGAATGGACTAAGAAAATGTGTTTTTTATACACAATGGAGTACTACACTATCATAAAAGGATATACTTGAGACATTTCTAGGTAAATAGATGCACCTTGAATCTAATTTTAAGTGAAATAAATTGGACACACATGTTTAAGTATTGTATTGTTTCTCTTTGTGAGAAACTGGAAGAGTAGATAAAGGACCAAACTGGATGATGACAAATATTGGAAAGTAGGAAGAAAATGTTCAAAAGAGCAAGAGAGGGGAGGGGAGGGAATATGGATAGAAAACAAAGAACGGAAGGAAAACAATAGAAACAAAGTTTTGTAAATGGTGAAGGGAAGGAGGATCAAAGTGAAGGGAGTGGGATATGAAAGAAGATATGTACAGTACAGATTCCCTGTGATGAATGTGATCATTATGTGTGTTAAAAGTGTTCCATTAAAGTTTGTTTTTTAAAAAAGAACAAGGATAGAGATGATCACATTTTCTGATGTTGATCAATGTAATCACTTTAAGAATACAATATATTGACTTTACACATTTCTGCTTTGATTTAGCTTGAAAGTCAGAATGGTTAGAAGGAAGAGGGTGTTAACTTAGACAGCTGAACAGAGTAAAAATCCCTGCATCTTTTGTATTTAAAAAATATCCAATCCCTAGGCTAGTCCCTTATAGTCCATGTATAAGGTTCATATGTGTTCGTCCATGCCACTAATGAACCTGTGCAGGGCCTATGTTACCTTCTCCTCTCTGCCCCCTTCCTTCCTTCCTTCCTTCCT
>PVIC010031203.1:0-21466 GCA_004025085.1 Thryonomys swinderianus | reverse complement strand
GTGTGGACCTCTGATTTCAGCCCTGAGACTGCCTTAAATCCAGTAATGAATGACCATGCTCTTGGCCACAGGAGGCTAGCTTTCTGAATTTCTGTTCCTTGGAAGTGTCACCTGCATTCTCCTCTGTGTCACAGACCCTATCTCCTATAGTGCAGGGGGCCTGTCCTGTGTAAATCATAGTCATTCTGCTAAGTTTTGTACTTGAGTCACTTTTTCTGAGCCAGTGCAGAGGAATATGCATGAGGCTCCAGAGACAGGGATACAGTAAAGGAGAGTTTCTGATTCCTGGAGCCATCTGCATTCTGACAGTACCTCCCTTCTCATAGTGGCTCCTGCCCATAGCATTCAGGTATTAACTGGGAGATTTTGGTCAGTTACACAAATTATTTTAAATATTTCTAAGTATCCCTGGTGTACCAGTTTCATCTTAAGGTGCTTTTGTCATTTCTCCATAATGTTTGTCTTTGTATAAGAGTTTTGCTATGAATACAACAAGGAGTTTAACTGTCTTACAAGAGATAAATAAAAATTCATGAGAATGCAAGCATTCTGAAACAGCAGTTTGAAAGGCTGATATACTCAATGAAGTTCAAAACTTTTTTCCCACCCTGCCTGCTACTGAAAAAAAAAAATCTCCTTTAGGTTTTTAAATATCTATCCCAAACCTTACACTTGGCTTGTCAACTTTAGGCTCACAAATTCCAA
Source organism: Thryonomys swinderianus (assembly GCA_004025085.1). Taxonomy (NCBI): domain Eukaryota; kingdom Metazoa; phylum Chordata; class Mammalia; order Rodentia; family Thryonomyidae; genus Thryonomys; species Thryonomys swinderianus. Next base: position 20,761 of record PVIC010031203.1, on the reverse strand, counting down.
TGCCAGTTAACCCAATTGAAACTTTTTATCTTACACCAATTTTTGATCACCATTTTCTCATCTTCTCAGGGCCTATAGGCATCTGTGGAAGACAAACAGGGAGATGCAAGAGCAGGTCCTGGGATGACTCTTCTTCTTTCTACTAAATTCTTTACTCTCCAATGCTGAGGCAGGAAAAGAGCAGAACATGCATCTGCAACTCTGGTATTGGACTCTACCATTCTCTTTTGGGTGACATAGGCTAGCAATGCTCTCTGTGGTGTTACTTTTGAAGTGTTCATCCTTTTCTGTGCATCCATGCAAGGGAGACTGGACAAAATATTTCTGTTGCATCCTGAAGTAGAAATTGTATTCTAGGACTCTGCCCTCTTAACTCCCTTACCTGATAGTCTAGAGATTCCTCCTGTATCTATCTCTCCAGGTAACCATCTCTTGTAGATGAGGTAGAGGCTCCTAACATAGCTCACATGTGGCCCTTTGGGCTACATCCATGACCAGTGAGAAGCTCACGCATATACTTCTGCATAGGCTATTTAATTTGGTCACTTTACAGTTCCCTCTTCATACCATTTTAAATCGCATTCCCTCTCTCTTAAATAACCAATAAAGGTCAATTAGAAGATGAGATTCCCTTGTCATATCTCCATGAATGAGTTTCTTGAGGTTCCAGAAAAGAGAGGTAGTGAGAGGGAAATGGTTCTGATAAATCTTCCCTTCGTGTCTCTCTGTTCCCTGGGGTTGAAAATAGGTTTGACTAGAAATAAAACTGAAAAAAAGACATTTTCTAATTCTCTAATTTTGTACTATTGACCTCTTTATTCTCAAAATTAAATTTCCTGGTCACAGTTCTGTTACATGAAGATAGAGAACATTAAAGGAATTTGTAGATTGGCCTCTCTGGAAGCAGAAGTGGAGACATAGGATGTTTATAGTAGTTAATAGCTATGAAAGAAATGTCAAGAAGGCATTTTTTATTGGTAATATAATCATGATCTGAGACCAACAAAAACCTTGGCCACCTCTTGGAGCATTCTAGATTAGAGATTATCCTTCAGTGTTCCTCAGTAAGCCAAACTACCCACGCTTACTTTCCAGCCCTACTTCATACCATCACTATGTGCAAGGTATCTGCAAAGGCTGTGCCTTGGGGGAGACCCAGTGTGAAGCAGAGGTAGACCTTGAACAACCTGAGAACAGGTTACCTCTCAGCACACTCTTCAGAGTTGTGCATCAAGTGCCTCTTGAATGGGGTGTAAGCAGTGGTGGCGGTGGGTCGTCGGGATGTTACTTTTCCAAATCCTCCAGAAAAATAGCTAAAAATCTTCATACCTTGAATTCAGATTTTGTCTACATGTACAAAAGGACCATAATGGAAGAATGTTTATTAAGAACAACTACTAGAATAACTAATTATTTGTGTAAATATAAGTTCTTAAATCAAGCACAGTAGCTGGGCATGGTGGCTCACGCCTGTCATCCCAGCACTCAGGAGGCAGAGGCAGGAGGATTGCTGCGTTCCAGGCTTGCCTGGGCTATATAGTGAGCTGAGGGCCAGCCTGAACTACAAAGCAAGACCCTGTCTCAAAAAAAAAAATCAAGCACAGTAAGTTTAGAAAAAGCATACTGTGTTTCATTGTGAAGGAGCTTCCATCAACCCTAAACTGAAAATATTGTCTCTCAAATTTATATAAAACAGAAAAAAAGTAGTTGAATTTAAATACATATAGGAGTCTTTTATGGAATATCTGAAAAATAATCATTGCCTAATCTTCCAGGGCTTAATAATCTATTATAAAAGCAAATTCCGTCTCATACAATTCTTCCAGAAGTGTCCACTGGGGAATAAAACGAGTATATTTTTTAACTAAGCTCTTATTCTTATCCATTGGAATGTAGATGCCTGCCAAGGATAGTGTAGGAGAGGAGCCTATGAATACTTTGTTTATATTATATGCCTGATTCATGCAAAGAGATTTGTGTCATTTGTGCAAGAATGGCTGTTAATTTTTATATGTTTTTTAAGTTTTCTTCATTTTCCATAAGAAGGAGATACATAGCAGAGGAAGACTTCTCTGATCAAAGAAATTTGAAACCTTTTCAAATTGATTTTTGAATCGTACTCATTCTACCTGTTTGTTTGACCAAATGTGTTATCTCTTTGAAAAAGTGCCTGAAGTGTCACCTGTGTAAACATACTTTATGTATTCTTGAATAAAGTAAATATACCTAGGATGGCTCTGAGGAGTCTCTTTAGTCTAATTTTTGTTCTCTGAGCATCGTTGTACATTTTTTTTACTCAATACCTGATACTGGTTAGTTTTTTTTTTAATGGTTACTTTAGGGAAAGGGAAGGGAAAATGAAGCAATGTAGTTATACGTTATAACTGCAAGTTATAACTTTATACATGTTATATGTCTCAGGGAATGGAGTATGCATACTTCTGACAGACTAGTGGAAGTAAATGAGTAAAATTTAAAAAAAAAAGAAAAATGGCTGTCATACCTAACCCAAAAGAGAACAATAAAACAAGTAAGTAGAAACTTGAAAATTCTGAGGCCTCATTAAAAAGTGAGCTCACTGGGTTCCCAGGTGGAAAGTCTTATAGCCAGGTGCTATTTTCTTGAGAACTACATATTAAATTTTCAAGTAATGAAAAAAATATAAAATGAAGTTATCTGTAGAGAAATATTAAAAATATGGGAGCATTTAGCATCTACCACTATTAGCTGAATATCTTTTATTTTTCTGTGACAATTTCTTTATGTATAAGAAGTTGTATTTCATGTGAGATAATGCATATAAGCCATGTAATACAAATGTATATGACATAATAAGACCTCAATAAATGTAAATGCTAACACTAAATGAAACTTAATTATCAGATGTGTAGAATATAAGGAGACTATGACTATATCTCATACCAAATAAGCAGAAAATTTTAAGCAGTAGTATCTTCCTGAGGTGAAAGCAGTTTTCTGTAGCATTGTTCTCTAGAAGCAAATAACATACAGGCTGAACCTTCTACAATATTAGGCTAAAGTGAGACACATAAGATGCAAATCCCTTGGCTGCTAATACGGCTCCTCACAACATAGCAGTTTGTTAGTGGGGTCTCTAGGTCTGGCTTTGTATGTTGAAAAATGTTATATTATCCAGATCAGAATATATAAGGTTGCTTAGAATAGATTCACACTAAATAAAGTTACAGGAGATACATGTGTAAATGAAGATGCCAGTGTGTTACTTTGTTGTACAAGTACTGAAATACTTGGATTCTTCATTGAGAGATATTAACATAAATCACAGTGAGGTTTGGAGACGGAAGAAGAAAAGGCAACAGACAGTGAGTGGCTGTGAGAGGTATGTACCTGAGGTGGGGGAGTGTTATTGAATCTCTTCTGTAACAAAGTAAATCCCACTTTACAGTTAAAGGAACATTTTTTCCTTCTAGAATCACAGTCTTCCCCCCTTGTTCAGGCTATATGGAAGTTGCTACATTGGTGCTCTTTCAAAATCTCATAGTTTAATCTTTTCTAGAGATCATTATGGCAGACTGTAATTTTCAAAAGTGCAAGAAACAATCTCTTCATCTCCCGTGCTGCTTTGAATAGTGTTTCACTGAAAGGCAAAGTCTGTACCTATCTCCTTGTATCTGGATGCCCTTGGGACTGCTCTAATGGGATACAGTAGAACAGATAAGGGGCTGGTTCAGATGTAGATTTTCCCAGAACTGGAAGTTTCTGGTTTTTGACTCTTGGAACACTCACTTTTAAGATGCTCAGAACCTAGCTCTCATGGGATATTACATTGCAAAGTCAACTTAGCTCCCAGCCAAAAGCTATTGTATGCCCAGTCCATACTGGATGACTGGATTTCTGACCATACATTTGTGAGGCTCCAACCAAGAGCTGTCTGGCTGAAGGAAGTCAAGTCAAAGAACTCTGAAGAATAACAAACCTTTAGACACTAATCTTGGGAATGGTATATTATAACTAATAGATTCTAGAAACAATGATCTGCTGTCTCTCAGTACATTTTTTGTTTCTCAGTACATTTTATGTTAGAATAATGGAAAAAAAAAACTTTTGCTTCACTAATTCTTTCATTAACTTTACACGCTTTCTTTATTCACTGGTGCAGTATTTATGACTTCTATATCAGGTGCTCTCTTAGAAGTGACAAATTCTCTTGGTTCCTAGATCTTACATCTTATCTTAATGGAGAAGACAGAGAATAACCAATATAAATAGTTTATCAGAGTAAAGAAAAAAGAGAGTAAAATGTGCAGTGTTGAAAGACAAATAGTGTGCATGCTAAAACAAGAACTTGTTGAAGTGTTTTTACACGAGATTGATATCATCAGAGAATTGTTGTGAATTGTATGCTGTGGAAAGACCACAAGGAAGAACCTGAGACACCATTAAAAGAATTATTACAGTGATCCAAGTAAAAGATAATGCTGATTTTAAACTAAAATGGTATTTGATAAGTATCTGGAACCTGGAAGTTGATGTTATTCCACCTGTAATATGTTAAACTGTAACTACTTCATAGATTTGGGCAAAGGATATAAGACCCTGGATTTTAGACAAAGGGCCTTTTCTTCTGTGTATGTGTTTGCATTGGTTACACTTGTCCTGGAATATCCTTTGGTGGAAATACATAAATGCAACATCATTGATGGGCATGCGCTAGAAGACTGAGCTTAAGAAGTCAATTTTTTATTGTAGTAGGAGAAAGCACCTTGCTCTTTGTCCTGGAAGGTGATACTGCTCCATCTCTTGAGGTTGCTTACTGCAGATATGATCCTGAGAAATGTCCTTAGTGAGAAGTGCATAGGCCCTTGGACTCTTGGGCCGCTTGAGAAAAACATACAGGGAGTGATTTTATGTGTGAGATTTCTTTCTAATTCAAATCTTAATTAGTTTCTTTGACGCCAATTTTATCTTTATTGGGAGTTCTTTGTATTTACTCTCAGTTTATTAAATATATTCCATCCTACCCAATACTAAGCTTGAAAGATTCAACATGCTTAAAGATACTCAGATCAAAGAATAAACCAAAGATATGCACATTTAGCCAGAACTCAAACTTGCCAGCTCTTGAGATAATGCTATATACTATAGTTTACAAAAAGTTGAGTGTCAGTGTGTGTGGTGGCTCATGCATATAATCCCAGCGCTCGGGAGGCAGAGGCAAGAGGATTGCTGAGTTTGAGGCTTGCTCGGGCTGCATAATGAGCTCAGGGCCAGCCTGAACTTCAAAGTGAGAACCTGACTCAAAAAAAGAAAAAGAAGTTGAGTGTTGATTACATTTTCTTCTTAAAGAAAACACTGCTTTCTTGTAATGTTTGCTATTTTTATTATCCACTTCTTAAAGATAATCATTTTCAAACTACATTTTTCAGCATTCCCTAAAAGCTCCAAAAACAAAACAGAGTAAAACAAACAAACTCCTGTTTATGCAAACTGTAGAATATTCCTGTGTTAACAATGGTATCCAGAGTTGACGAGACTCAGGCTTTTCTATATTTCTGACAGAACTAAAATTGCTTCCACCTGATATGTCAGTTCCTTGGCTTGTAGGGAGTCCAGAGCGATATCATGATTTCTGCAAACTTTTAGGGAACAGAAATTCAGCTAGTATCTTTAATTTCTTGTTTCATTTTGTCTCTGTCTGTAATATGTGATTGGCAGCCTGAAACTTCACCTTTTAGTGCTCATACCTGTCACACAATCCCTTCTATACAATATTTCTTACTACACATTACTGACCATGTTTCCAACAAGGGAAAGAGAGTGAGCAGTTTCACTCTAAGGAAAAAAAAATGCTTATTGTTCCTTAGAATACATTGCGCCTTCCTCTTTTTTTTTTTTTTTTTTTTTTTTTGACAGAGTCTCGCTTGTAGTTCAGGCTGGTCCTGCACTCACTATATAGCCCAGACAAACCTGGAACTCAGCAATCTTCCTGTCCCTGCCTCCCTGCTTTCTGGGATTATAGGCGTGCACCACCACGCCCGGCACTGTGGTATGTGGTTCTCATTGCTGGTGGGCATGAGTCAGCACACCAGACATTGTTGCATGTAGTTACGGGGATCGAACCAGGGACCTTGCACATGCCAGGCAGGCGCCAGAATCATTGAGCTAAATCTCCAGTTTTATGCCTTCCTTTTTATAAGTTATCATTCCATTTCTGCCCAATTGCAAAGAGTCTATTGGTTTAGAAAAATAATTTTATTCTTGAAGGAAATTGATGACTGCTCTTATAACAATATAAACTATGATAATTTCTTGCACAAATTTGTGTATATTATCCCCTTATGAATATTAAACAAATATTTTCCTTTCTTTAACATATTTTGCAAAGCTAAAGTCTTATGTTTCTGTCTAAATCTAACTTCCAGAATGGGAAACCAATCTACCTGCCAAATCCCAAACCATGGAATTTGATTGATTTTGTATACAATCAAGGTTCTTAGGATTTTTATTTTCATTTTAACATAAAATAAATTAATATTGATACAGCCAATGTTGACTTTGTGGCAGGAGTGGCATCACAGACTGTTACCAGGTAGAAACATCACTAATCTTAACATTCTCTGTTTCATGGCTGCTTGAGTTCTTTGAAGACTGGAATTCTACAATGATTTGAGTAAGCTGGCTTTTCAGTGGTGCTGCTATATGTGTTAAAAATGTAGCTTCAGAAATTAGATCCCCAAGAATCAAATTTTGGTTACTACCTATGCTATTTAATATTTATGAGATCTTGGGCTAGTTACTCAACCTATTCAGGCTTTTGTTGAAATAAAGATCTAAAAAGAGGATAATGATAATTTCTACCTCTTAGAGGCATTATGATGATTAAGTTAATATATGTAGGGTGCTCAGTGTGTTGAAACAGCTAAATAAATGTTAGCTATTCTCATTAAGAAACTTCACTGACCAGGGTTGATACAAAGTGAAATTTCAGTCTTTGAAGGCAGAGTCTGGTGCATGGTATCTCATCACCTATGTAACTAATAATGCCAATTTATAAAAATGACACATTCTATTATCCTAGACATGAAATGCAATCTCTTTTGTCATAGAAAATTTCCTCTGGCCCATACTTTTTTTCTGGTAGATTCACCTACTTCAAATGAGTGAAAATTCTTAAGAAGACATCTGTTTTGACGTATACTTTGTGTATGTCATCATACAGCATGTATATTTTTGTTTTCTAGCTCCAAATATAGCAGATAATATTGTAGTCACATTTTACTTTCATTAAACATCTGGTGTCAACAGAAGAGACAAGGAAAATGTGATTGCACTGTCAGAGTTAATAATTCAAAAATATTAATCAACTCGTAATCATCTATAGTATTTCATGCATAATTGGCCCTTGTGAATTTTCCTCCCTTGTGTCATTTAGTGAATATTGTAACTACCATTTTAACCAACCAAATATTTATTTGTGTGCATGATTCTTACTTATCTCTAATATTGCTTAGTAGAAATTAGTTTTAAATATGTACTTAAGAGAAATATCTTAACACTATCCTTACTGAGGTAGCTTGAATGTCAGCTTGGTAGTAAATTATCCACTACCCCAAAATAATTTCTTTACAGGTGAGGTCTTTGTAAAAATACTTGGATAGGAACTTTCAAAAGGGATATACCCAGCAGTCTCCGCATTTGAGATAAGGTGTATTTCACTGTTTAAGTGGCCTCTGACAGAAAGCATGACAGGAGGGACAATCTCTAACCAGATGTCTTGGTGTAAAGCAACTGCAACCTTCTAAACCCCACTGCATGCAGAAGATGAATATTTGAAGTTTAATAAATTTCCAGACTTACCACTACGTTTTTGTTTAAAACCAGCTCTAACATTCAGCTTCTGAGAGTTTCATTTTTGTGTTCCACAAAGTAATTTTCTTTATTTTGCAAAACTCCATTAACTTCTACTGCACTGTCACATTTTACTATGCATTAAGCATCTGGTATCAATAGACTAAACAACAGAGGAAGCAGGATTATGCTGTCAGACTTAATAATTCAGGAATATTAACCAGCTCTCAGAATTATCAGTTCTTCATATGTAATTGGTCCTTGGTGTACATTTTGTACTTCTGTGTGACTCTCTGCATACCAGTATGAGATAATCGTGCCTAATCTTTCATGTAACTAAGAGAGTTAATTGGGCTAAATGAAATCAATTCATCAGATAGTAGTTCCTTGCTACTGAAACCCTCAAAATTAAACACACACGCTTGTAAACATGTGTATACGCTACCAAATAGCTCTTAAAATAGCACAACATGCTTATTGCACAGAGCAACGGGCAAAGGAACCTATTTTGCCCTAAGCAAACAAGAGAGAGGACAAGTAAGCCATGCTCTAGCCTTTGCCCATGAAGTTACTATCTAGAGCTTTGGTCATTGAGAGCATCAGTTTGAAACCTTCCAGATCTGTTTTTAATTAAAACATATTTGTCATCTATAATGACTTCCTGCACTACTACAGAACTGTTCAAATCTGCTTCATTGTAGGTTTTAAAAAGCTCAACTGCAGTTTAGACTACATGCTATAACTGGTGGAGGCCAGTGTGCAGGGTCCTAAGCCGAACCAATAACATCTGTCTGAAATTCTCCTTCTCATGACCCCTACCTGAGCATTTCAAGTTGGAAGACATTTACTGTGCTGATCCTCCTAGGTAAGCACCTCCTTGAGTATTTTATTGTATTAACAGTTTATATACTCTTATTGATTCCTGTTTCTCTCCTTGGACTCAAGTGCAATTCTTATGCACACCAATATATCTGAGAGAAGCAATCCTTTATCTTTTTTTTTTTTTTTTGCAGTAATAGGTTTTGAACTTGGGCCCTTGTGCATCCAAGGTTGGCGCAGTATCACTTGAGCTAAATCCCCAGCCCATCAACTCTTTATTTCTGTGTTAATTTGCTGCTATTTCTATGAGCCAGACTTTGGAAAAATGGAAAAGACTTGCTAACCACAAATACTAAGTAGGAGCAAATATGCTTTGACTGATGAAGCAAAGTTTTTATATTAGAAACAAATGTACTAGCTTACATTCCCACCAACAGTGGAGAAGGGTTCCTTTTTCTCCACAACCTTGCCAGCATTTGTTGTTTAAGATAGCAGCCATTCTTTGTGGAGTAAGATGAAATCTCAAAGTTGTCTTCATCTGTATCTCTCAAATGGCCAGTGACATTGAGCATTTCTTTATACACTGTTTAGCTGCTTTTACTTCTTCCTCTGAAAAGTGTCTAGTGTGGAGATTCCTCAAAAAAGTAGGAATAGAGGTTCCATTTGACCAGACCATTCTCATGCTGGGGATATACACAAAAGAATTACAAGATTCCTCTCACAGAGACATATGTGCACCCATGTTTATAGTGGCTCAGTTTGTGATAGCTAAATCTTGGAAACAACCCAAATGTTCATCAACTCTAGACTGGATAAAGAAGATGTGGGGTTTTTTTTAATATAACGTGGAGTATTACTCTGCCATAAAGAATGATGAGATTGAATCATTTATACTCAAATGGACATACCTTCAGGACATACTCATAAGTGAAATAGGTCACAGGTGTGAAAATATTGTGTATTTTCTCTGATATGAGAAACTGAAGCTATAAATGTATTCTAGAATGCAAGATTGATATTGTGAAATAGTAAATATTCAAAGGGTAATGGGGCTTAGGAGTAAATAATGAAGAAAGAAAAATTGATGGTTAAAAAAGGAAACAATGCTGTGTATATAAGGGTGGGGAGGAAGTAGGAGGGGTATGGGGGTAATGAGAATTAAGTTGTGTCATATGCTCATACAAATTCTCAATGTGGAGTGTAATTGTGATGTGTATATATAATGTACCTATAAAATGTCACACAAAAGAAGTGAATGACCTCAGCAACCTTTCTGTTATGTCCCTAAACCATTCGCAACCTTTTTGATTGTTTTCTGTTCCTTCACTAGGTTTCAGATGGTTGAAGTTTTCAGATAGATATTTGAGCACTAGCCAAGGGAGATGGAGTATTTCTAGTCAAAAATACCTTTTGTATTTTGTATTTTATTGAAGGTGGGTCCATTTTGTAAAAGTGGTTATTTTAGTGATTGGCCTTAGAATAGTTGTAGGATCATGGAGTATGTGCCTGTCAGGGAGGAACATGTGTTCTTTTGGAGCAAATGCTGAGTCCATTTGAATTTTCAATGGCTGGTTGCATAAATTTGTCTTTTCTTCTTTGTAATAGAGTTCTTGGTGAAAAGAGTGGTTTCCAGAGCTTAAGATATGTTGATTTCAAAGATAAGAATAAGGAAGTAAAAAGATACTTGCTATGCTGATCCTAGGCAAATGCCTCCTTTAACATTTTATTAATTTGTTTTAATATTTATATGCTCTTGATATTTCCTGTTTTCTTTCCTTGCTCTCAACTGCTTTTCTTGTGCATTACAATACATCTGAGAAGAACAACTCTATGTGCTAATTTTCTATTACTTCTATGAAGTGTACCTTGAAAGAATGCAACAAACTTGCTAAACACCAGTGCTACATATGGTACTCAGCTTAAAAGACAGTAACATTTCCTACAAAGTGATCATAATTTCACCTATATTCTTCTTACTAGTTTAGCAACAGTGAGATAAAACAATAAGACAGGTGAATATTGAGAGATACTAGAATGAAAATTTGTATAAATTTATATTTTGAAACTACCCAAAGTGTTTAATTTACTGATATACATATGAATTTCTGAGAATTCATCATATGCAATTATTCTGAAGCTTGACTGACTTCAGAATTCTTTTTTTTTTATACAGGGTCTCACTTTGTAGTTCTGGCTAGCCCTGAGCTCACTATGTAGCCCAGGCAAGCCTCAAACTCAGCAGTCCTCCTGTCTCTGCCTCCCGAGTGCTGGGTTTACAGGCCTGAGCCACCACGCCCGGCACTGTGGTATGTGGTATTGATGGCTGGTGGGCGTGAGTCACTATGCTCAGCATTGTATGTGGTCACCGGGATCAAACTCAAGACCTTGTGCTTGCGAAGCAGGTGCCAGAACCACTGAGCTAAATCTCTAGCCCCATAATTCTTTTTAAAAAGGTATCTTTCAAGATGAATATTGTTACTAATTTGGGGAAAGCAAGAAGAAAAATGGACACTATTTTGTATGGTACTTTCATTTCACAAAGGAGATGCATCAGTTCATTTGATAAAGTATAGATTCAAAGATGGAATTTAGGCAATGGATAAATTTTGGAAATAATTTTAAAATAATGTTTAAATTTTAAGATCTGATAACCATAGTAGTAAAAGATATTAAGATGAATATATTATCCCTACACACATTTCAGTGAATGCATAGCCTCAATATTGGTCTAAATAATCAAGGAAATTTGAATGGTATAAGGACTTAGGAGATTAATCATCAAAAAAAGTCATACTCAGAAAGTTATAAAAATTAATAAAAACTAGAGATCATGTTTCTTTTTGTACTCAGATTTTTTAAGTAAGAAGTCCATGTTGCTTAAACACAGAGTTGGTCCAGGGGAATAGCTGGGTGAGATTAGAAGAGGAATGAGAAGTCAGACCTTACCAAATCACTGTTTATGTTTTCACATCAGGAAGAATTTATACAATAACCTATGGACCTAAAATGTGACTATCTGACCACTAAAAACCCACCACCATTTCTGTCCCCTACTGTGTGATTTTGAAACACATCTTAGACATCATCAACTTATCTTTCCTGTAAATATTTTAGAACAAATCCTTCCAATACAAGTGTTTTAAAAATATAATCTCAAAATTATCCCCACCTAACAAATTACTAGTAACTTTGTATTATTCAATGCTTGACAATGTTCAAATTTTAAAAGACAACAGATGGGTCTTAGAAACAGGAAGAACAAATGGTTATTAAAGTACAGAATACATGCAAACATAGCAGGTCTCTAAGAATTCATTGGTTTAGCCCCTACACCATGGGAAGCCAGTTAGTAGCTTTTTCCCCGATCTTAGATGTTACCTTCTCTTCAAGTTTTGTCATCAGTGCTAACAAGAAGACCCTTAGCATAGCTCTACTTCCAAGTTCATTCTCAAGAGAGCAAGGGGCAAATCTTTTCCAACATTATTTTTCCATGCTCAAAAAGCCAATTAATTTTTTTTTTCTCAGAGCAAAACAACAGCCTGTTCTCAAAGGCTTTTTATGCCATGTTTCAGGTAACTTGTCTGTGCTCTTGTCTACATTTTTTATGGGACAAAATTTGCCTGGTGATTGAGACATTGGATTTCAATCTTAGCTTGGCCTCTTGCTATTTAAGTGGCTTTGCATAGGTTGCATCATGTCTCTGAGCTTTCAGTTTGTTTTCTACAAAATAAGATTGATAACATTTACCTTTCGGTTGTTGTAAGAATTAAATAAGATTTTGTATAAAGAGAGAATGCCAGGAAAGGAAGAGCTTCCTGAACCTAGTCATTGAAGCAGTGTGAAGATGGCTGCCTGACATTTTGGCAGATGGGTCAAAAAGTCACAAGCATAACAATACTCTTTATACTGAAGATGTGCTAATAGGCAGAAAATTTTAGCTGAATGACAGTTTGAACAGTAACTCTGATTTTACAGGCATGGAAAAAAATACTTTCATTGGTTCATTTCACTAAATACTAAATATATGCTAAAGGCAAAAATAGAAAACATTCAAAATAAAAACACCAAAGCTTCAAAGGAAGTGAAAGACCTCTACTCTGAAAACTACAGGACTCTGAAAAATGTCATAGAAGAAGTTATCAGAAAATGGAAAGACATCCATGGTTCCTGGGTAGGAAGAACCAACATCATCAAAATGGCTATACTCCTACAATTACTATATAGATGCAATGAAATCCCAATTGAAATCCCAACAGCATATATCACAGATCTAGAGAAAATTATCTAAAAAATTCATCTGGAATCACAGAAGACCTAGAATAACAAAAGCAATTCCAAGCAACAAAGACGCAGTGGGGAGTATTATAATCCCCAAGTTGAAACTTTACAATAAAGCCACTGTGATAAAAGCTGTATGGTAATGGCAAAGTAACAGATCTGAGGATCAGTGGAATAGATTAGAAGATCCAGAAACAAATCCAGAAACACTAAGCCCCCTTATCTTTGACAAAGGAGCCAAATACCCTCAGTGGAGGGAAGATAGCCTCTTTCACAAATGGTGCTGGAAAAAGTAGGCTTTAACCTGCCAAAGGCTAAAGCTAGACCTATCTATGTCATCATGAACAAAACTAAAATCAAAGTGGATTAGAGACTTAAATGTTAAATCAGAAACACTAAACCTGTTTCAAAACAGGCTAGGTAAAACTCTTGGAGACATGGACTTAAGGGAATACTTTAGGGGAACAAAACCTTTATAGCACGAGATCTAGCATAAGAAATTAACAAGTGGGATCTCTTTTTATTAAAAAGCTGTACAGCAAAGGAAACCATTAGCAGAGCAAAAAGACAACTAATAAATTGGGAAAAAATCTTCACCAGCTGTCTCTCAGACAAAAGCCTACTCTAGAATATACAGAGAGCTTTAAAAAATCAGTTTCCCCAAATTTAAAGACCCAGTTCAAAAATGGGCATCTAAAATGAACAGACACTTTTCAGAGGAAGAAGTAAAAAAATGCCTAGAAGCCTATGAAGATTATGTTCGACATCACTGGTCATTCCAGAATACAGATGAAAACAATGCTAAGATTTCATCTAACTCCACAAAGAATGGCTATCTCAAAATTAGCCAACAGCAAATGCTGGCAAGGCTGCAGAGAAAAATGAACCTTTCTCCACTGTTGGTGGGAGTGTAGACTGGCACAACCTCTATGGAAGTCAGTGTGGAGATTCCTTCTTACCCTCTAGGATTAGAGGTTCCATTTGACCCTCCTATTCCCCTGCTAAGAATATAAATGAAAGAATTGAAAGAATAATATCATAATGACATATGTGCACCCATGTTCATAGCAGCTTAGTATGTGATAGCTAAATCTTGGAAATAACCCAAATGCCCATCTGCAGACTGGATAAAGAAGATGTGGTTTTTCTGTAAATTGGAGTAGTACTCTGGCTTAAAGAATGATAAATTTGAGTCATTTATACTCAAATGGACATACCTTCAGGACATTCTCATAAGTGAAATAAATAGATGTGTAAATATCGTATCTGTTCTCTGGTATAAGAAACTGAATATGTTAATGAGTTCTAGAATGTATGATGGATATTGTGAAATCAAAAATATTCAACTGGAAATGTGGTGGGGGGTGAGTAATTAAGGGTAAAGAAAAAATGTGATGGTATTAAAAAAGGCAAACAAAGCATATGTATTTAGGGGGTGGAAGTTTGTGAGGTGGGTAGGAAAATGGGAAAAAATGAGAATTAAATCATGTCATATACTGGTAATATTGGAAATATACAAATTTGAAATATTAAGTGTGATCATGATGTGTATATATTATGTACCAATAATGATAAAAATAAACTGAAAAAACCAAAGCTCTCTTAAAGTATTACTTGTATTTTTGCTTGCAGATATAACCACTGAGGATATTTGGAAACCATTTTTTCCTCATCCTCTTACCATTCTATGTCAGTGTTTGGATTAATCAACCAGAAGAAACCAGATAGTACTTGTGTTGGGACAGGTTAAAGAGATTTTCATTATTTATGAAGTTGTGAGTGAGTTATAGAGAAACTAGAAAGGACTACGCAAGAATCAGGAATCCTCTTAAAATCTGGAGGCCTGAGCAGGGCATAGAAGGAAGAGGTATAGAATGACCATTGTGGAGATCAGTGTGGAGATTCCTCAGAAAACGAGGATTAGAGGTTGCATTTGACCCTGCTATTCCCCTGCGGGGAATATACTCAAAAGAATTCAAAGAATCACATCATAGCAAAATATGTGCACCCATCTTCATAGCAGCTCAGTTTGTGATAGCTCAATCTTGGAAACAACCCAGATGCCCATCAACTGGAGACTGGTTAAAGAAGATGTGGTTTATAAAATAGAGTATTACTCTGCCATAAAGAATGACAAGTTTGAGTCATTTATGTGCAAATGGAGATACCTTGAAGACACACTAATAAGTGAAATAATTAGATCACAGATCTGTAAATATCATATCTTTTCTGTAATATGAGAAATGTAAATGAGTACTAGAATGTATGATAGATTTTATGAAATAGGAAATATTCAAAGGGAAAGTGGTTGGGGAAAGTAATGAAAGGAAAGAATATGATTTAAAAGGAAAAAGAAAGCACATGTATATGGGGGTGCAGGGTTGAAGGGTGAGTAGTGATATGGGTAAAAATGAGAATTAAGTCGTGTAATATACTGGTACAAATTCCCCAATGTTGAGTGTGATTGTGAGCTGTACATAAAATGTACCAATAAAGAATTCATTTTTTTAAAAATTCACGTTTTCATTTTGCATATTAATGGGGTTTAGAGGGATATTTCAGTTCCTACATACAGTGTGCATTGATCTCCTTAAATCCACTCTTTTTATCCACAATGACACCCCCTTTTCCTGCTTCCCTACCTCTAGCAAACAGTATTCAACATTGAGGTCAGTTTCTTAATTGTCAAGTATGAATGAGAACATGTAGTGCTTGTTCTTCTGTGTCTGTCTGATTTCACTTTAAATAATGTCCTCCTGTTCCATTTATTTTATTCCAAATAATAGGTTTTGTGCTCGCTTCAGCAGCACATATACTAAAATGGAATGATACAGAGAAGATTAGCATGGCCCCTGCACAAAGATGACACCCAAATGATAGGTTTTGTTCTAATTTACAGTTGAATGGTTCTTCATTTTATACATATATATAAATATATCATATATAATAATTATAATATATATTATATATTATATATAATATATAAAAAGATTTTATATATTATTATATATTATTAATATTATATATTATATAATTAATATTATATATTGCATATTTTATATATTATTAATATTATTATTATATATAAAAGATTTTATACATATTATATATAATTATTATACATAATATATATATAGTATTTTCTTTGTTCATTCATTTGTTCATGGACACCAATGCTGATTCCATATCTTATCATTATGAATGGTGCTGTGATAAATATACATATGTATATCTTTTTGGTGTGTTTATTTCATTTTATTTGGAGAGATACCCAGGAGTGGGGTAGCTGGATCATAAGGATGATCCTGATAGTGAGATGGAGTGAATTTCTATTAATGCCTAGAATTTCAGTCCAGTAAGGTAGAGTTACAGATAAACTAGGCCATGTCATCAGTCAGTGTAGTAAAAGCAAGAGCACCCCTTGATAGAAAATGGGATGGACAATAGCATGCTGTCTCATGAACACATTCACTCCCTTATAATTTTATCGAGGGCACACATTTTGTATCATTTTTTAAATTCAATAATATAGTATGAATTTTTTCCAATGTAACACGCTTTTTTAAAAAGTAGCTTCTAATTAAACAGTTACCCTATATTATGATTATGTTGTAATTAATTTAAACATTCCTTCACTTCTGCATTTTTAGGTAATTTTTGATTTTCCCTATTAACCTGTAATAGTTATTATGGAGCACAAATTATTACAGATATCTCTATATTATTTGAGAGACTACTAAGCATTTACTGCTAGCATTTACTGTTCTTCCTGTGTATCTTTGTGGTCATGAATTCTGCACAGGCATCACTATTCCTACCCATAGCAGCTTTACTCATCAGTCACTGGGCTAAAGGGAGGAGGGTGTGAGATCTCCTTTTTGCCTACTTGCTTTCCTTGGCAGGGAGCTGGATGAATAGCACCAGCCTCCCTGGTCCCTTTTGGTGGAGTGGAGGGCAGGGTTACTTAATCCAGCACATAGTATTTGGAAACAGGCCTGGGATGACATGCTGTTGAAGGTAGAGGGCCAAGGACTCTAGGGTAGATTTTAGAGTGACAAGACCAAGGACTTAGGGAACAGTTGGATAAGGTAGAAAAGTATGTGGGAAAAGTGACTAGCATCATTGTCTTGGCAAATTTGAAAAATATTGGGGCTGATTGTCGGGGCTGAATTCAATTTAGGAAACCCTAGAGAAGAAGGCCGGATGCAAGATTAAAATCCTAGTCTTCTTTCCCAGGAGCTGCCTGTGAATAAAATTTTTATTAGGTGACTTCACAGCGTGGCCAAATTTAATTGCATTTTTGCCTTCCTTTCTGATTTCATTTCATAAATTCTCTCTTTGTTCACCTGTTCTGGTCCTGTGATTCTGCTCTACCTACCACTCTTTCCTGCCTCACAAGCTGAGTACTTGCTGTACCAATTGATGAAAATTCTGTCTCTCCATTGCTTTTCAGAGCTAATCTTCTTGCCCTGTATGTCCAGCTCACATTCTGATTTCTTCAACTTCAGATGGCTCAATCCTCTAGTCCATGTGTCATTTTTCATGTAGAGCTTGTGATTTGATGACATTTTCTTGCTTGTGGCCTACTTACTGAGTCCATTGCCTACTTAGGTCTAAGCTAAATGAGAAAATTAGAACTTGCCAGTCTTACACTCGCTCATCTCATATGAAGGGCACCAGGACTTAGTGGTCAGTAACTGTTTCTGGGTGAATGAATTTATATTTATATGCTGCTGAGGCTAGTGCTCTGGGAGCTAGTTTTTTGTTTTCATTCTTAGAAATATGTTGGTCTTCTAGGGAGTAAGTCCTTTAGTTATTTAAATATGTCCTTCAGTGATGTGAGCATAACACACATCTTTTTGTTAATGATTCAGTTCATCCCATGGTAAAGCTATTGATTTATTATATTTTAAAATTATTTATCTAATAACTAAACACTAATTCAGAAGCCAGGGCAACTTCTAACCACAATACGTGCTTTGGATCTGCATTTTAAGTTGATGTAATATAGGTATGATTTTGAATGTCAACTTGATTTACAAGGAAACTTCTGGTTTTCAATACTTATGGGGTTTTGTCATCTCCCCCCCTTCCTATTCCATAGCAAGCAGATCAGACAAGAAGTCAAAAGAAAGATGATTTTGAAACATCCTGAGTTCATTGTATCTTATGCTTAATTTTCCTTAGAGAATAATGCAAAATGTTATTCTGAAAGTGAAGCTCTTGAGCAACCAGTGCTCTGTGTTAGTCACTGGCCCATTTACTTCCCAACTCTATGCAGATATTTGTACTTAGGGCTAGATAAGTATGATGTAGCATTTTTCTAATTGACAAATATAATCAGAAAGGGATTTCAGTAAAAGTATAACTCCATAGAATATTTTTGACATCATGAAATGAAATACACTTTTCCTCTCCTATTTCATGTTGAGTCACACTCATGTTTAGTTGTGTACTTTGTTTAATTCTTGTAAACTGATCGAATCTCAAGGAAAACACAATGGAATATTTGAATATACAATGAATAGTTTTAACCTTACATGGTTGTTAATAAGAACATTTTCAACACTTGAAGGACGAGAAAGACTTTTTTATTTGTGCGGTACCGGGGGTTGAAATCAGGCCCTCATGCACCCAAGGTTGTCGTGGTACCACTTGAGGTAAATCCCCAGCACAAGAACAAGACTTTCAATGCAGTCAAAAAGAAAGTTGGGGTGTTTTGTTCATATCTGGTCTTTCTGTGAGTGTTTACTTCATCTGTAGGTCCACTGTACATCTGGATGATGTTGGTGGAGGCTGATGATATATCTAAGACTTTTTCTATATTTCTCTTTTATATAGCTTCTTCTTTTTTTAAAGACTTATGCAGATGTAACTGTAAAATCTTTATTCTAATGAGAGAGCTGAGAGCTTGGGAAAACCCACCTGGAAAATCTACTCCACCTTTACATATTTTTCTTGCTTTCTTTATAGAAAACTCATCAAGTTTACAGGATAGGGAGGAATTAAATGAAATAGAATACTAAAAATGTGGAAAATTGTAATAAAAATATCAGTTGAGAACAAAAGATGAAGTAAAAGTCTTCTAATAGTGTTCATTTCTTTATTGAAAATAATCAATATAAAAATTCTGTGATCCACCTTTAAAGATAACTCCACAGTGAGATATGTTTATCCTAAATGTTTAGAAATTTTGCCTCAGTAACCATGGGACATATTTCTTGTTCTTAATTAAAAAAGAAGGAATGAGAAAACAGTTGGGGAAGTTACTGATGTTTATAATCCACAGAGCAAGGAAAGCTGGGATTTAGTGGCTTTTTCTGACTTCACTGTAGAATTGTACGTTCTTTTCTTGTAAATCAGAACTATAGGAAACCTGACACTGTCTTTTAGCTAAGTTTAAATAAATGAAGAACTTAAGAAAGATATAATTTCAACATACTACTTCAAGGTTTAAGATACTTGAATGGGATTTAATTAACCAATTCATTTCTTCCCATGTAGGAATGGGTCTCAGTATCAGAACATCTGGGTATGAATCTTACTTTATCACTCCTGAGCTCATTTCATGAGGTAGTTATGTAGCTTCTCTAAAATGTTTCCTTAGCCATAAAAGGAATATAATAAAATTGACCTCAAAGGTTGTAGTAAGGATTAACTTTTCCATACCTTGCTTAGGAAAAAATCATGCAGTCATTAAGTGCTAAGTACTACTGTGTGATATATATTAGTATCGTGATTACTGCCACCTATTTGTTTTTAAAATACCTACTGCTAGAAAGTGCAAACAATGAATAAAAAGATTCCTGCATCTGTTCCCCTCCTTGCATGTAGTGTGGACAATCAGTTCTTAAGTAGAATTGTAGATGTTCTCTAGGGAGCCCGTAAGTTTTGTGGAGACTTTTGGAGGAGAAAATTTTTTCTTCGATTCTATGCAAAATCTTGAATTAGCATTTGTTTCCTAAAGAGAGGATTGCAGCACCATCAAATTAGTATGGGGCCAATGACTCAGAAAATCTAAGCTCTGGTCCACAAAGGTGATTTCATGACAGATTAGAGAGGTTCCCATGAACTTCCTTCCAGATCCAGGTGAAATGAATAGCTGCTTATCCTCAGACATCAAGGAAAACTGAAGACTTGTCTTATACAAACTACTCATTTCCTACAGAGAATTGTTTATTCCTGTAGAAATTTTACCAGTCCAAATTCCCTTCTCTTTTAGTGCGTTGAAAAAGAATGCTCATCTCCTACTCATGTCATCACTTTTGTGCACAAAGGTTTAGTTTTCTCTCAAAATCAAGGTGTAGCTATTTGATGTCAATGCTGCAGCAACTAGATTTTGTTGAACAATTTTGACCTGGTAATGCAAAATAAAATCCTTCCCATAAAAAGCTAGATATATTTGGTTTTAAGATTTCCCCATCATATACAATATGATGCTGCATGTCTTTCAGTTCAACACTGGAAAGTCCAATGCTGTGTGGCCTTTCCCTGGATCCCATTGGAACAAGCTCTGTCCAGAAGCCTGCAAGGAAAGCCTGTGTGGAGCTCCCTTTGGTGACTGCCTGCAGCCACATGGGCACTTCTGTCTCCAAGGTGTCACTTTTGCTCACAGAGGTACCAAGCAGCTTCATAGTGGTCCAGACTTACACTGTTCCAGTTTTTTCTCAATTATGAATGATAAACTGTGGCACAATTTTTACTATATAACAACTTTTCAACCACTTAGTACCTTCGATTATTGTACAACCAAGTGTACGTCTTCTATTTTAATAGTCTTAATAGTATCTAATCTTTTTTAAACTTGTTGATTAGTAAAAACTTTTAAGAAGGA